>SJYC01148592.1:0-17222 GCA_006408675.1 Madoqua kirkii
TTTTTTTTAACTTTGCAATATTGTATTGGTTTTGCCATATATCAACATAAATCTGCACAAGTATGCATGTGTTCCCCATCCTGAATCCCCCTCCCTCTTCCCTCCCTGTACCATCCCTCTGGGTCGTCTCAGTGCACCAGCCCCAAGCATCCAGTATCATGCACTGAACCTGGACTGGGGACTCATTTCATATATGATATTATAAACTGGTAGCAGAGGCAGTACTCTAATTTTGCTAGCATTAACAAAAAGTATTATAAGATTAAAAAACAACCCAAGACAGCTATAAATATCACAAGTACAGATATTCTTTCGGCTTCCCAGGTGGTGCTAGACTGTAAAGAATCCACTGGCCAAAGCAGAAGACACCAGGGATATAGCTTTGATCCCTGGGTCGATCCCCTGGAAAAAGAAATGACAACATGGACAGAGGAGCTTGGCAGGCTACAGTCCATGAAGTCGCAAAAGAGTCAGACACAACTGAACACCTGCCTGACTGATATGCTTTACCCCAGGGATACTCAGTCTCAGGGTTATTAATTTTATGGACCAGATCATTCTCTTTTATGCTCTGTCTTGTAGGTTGAAAGATGTTTACAGCATCTATGGTCTCCATCCACTCTCCTCTAGGTTGACAGGCAAAAATGTCCTGTGTCCCCAGGGGGAAAATCACCCCTGATAGGAACCAGTGTGAATTTAACAATCTCAACATCTTTTTCTAGCATTGACATAATAGCAATTTCATGATAAAGAATGTGAAATATGGTCAAACGTGTAAATAGCATTGCTGCACTGTAAATATTATGCAACTACTATAATAGATACATTAATTAATTTATCAAGCAAATAAATAGATACAGTAATCTATTGCCTCTGGCTTGAGTTGAACTGGCTTCCATTTTCTCTGACCTTCTTATGTGTAGTCAGCTGGGTTGTTTGACTCACCTGGATGGGAACTCTGAGAGGATGGTCTCCAACAGGGGCATCTGAATTCTCCCTTGGATGGTTGGTGATGGAGACAAAATAGCAGGGATGAGTGAAGCTACAGCCCCCAACCAGAATCAGGATCCAAACAAAGGCGGAAAAGGGCCCTTCCAACCCAAAGTTACACATGCTGAGAGACTGCAAATTTGGATATGTTTATAACTCCCTGTATTTGCTCATTAGGCATGTTTCTCTCTGTTATTTCAAGCTCTAAACCTCATAATTCCCATGTGGAAAACTGTTAAGGAAGGAAGAAAAATTTCCTTAATGATTCTCAATTCACAAGAGAGCAAGGTAGAAGTCAAGTGAACCCAATTCTGTTCTCTGGTTTTCACTCCTTCTCCATGAAGTAGCCTCCCTTTCAGATCTCTAAATCTCCTAGCACCTTATCTCAACTCTGAGTTAGAGTTTTCTCCAAATCTAAGACTGAGGAACCCGTCTGGATCAGGTCTCTGACCCGTGGTGGAGGCATAGGCCCTGAATCCTATGAATATTTCTGTTCTCCTTTCAACAAAGAGTGTGTATTGGGGGGAACTGAGCTCTTTTGGTAATAAAGCTTGGGCACTATGTGCATTGTCTTCATTACACATGAGGGATTTTATACTTACATCTGTAGTTCAGAGATGTCATTTTAGTTCATTATAAAACATTTGTTAATGATAAGAGATATATTTAATTATTTTTTTTAGTAAAACCTGAGCTTAGTACCAAATATGGATTGTTTGAGTATTTACAATCGTGTCATCTATGAATACGTACATTTTAAGAACTTTATTCTCCCCTGCAGAAATGGGGCTTGAAGGTCTTTAGTGAACTGGACAATGTTATTATCTGAGTATGTGATGGGTCTTGATTGTAAATCTGTCAGGATACTTCTAGTTTTCAAACTAGACCAGTAGTTCTCAACTAGAAATGTTTTTCCCTTGAATGTTAGATAATGTCTGAAATGCTGCTGCTAAACATCTAAAATCCATGGGAAAGACCCCAGAATAACATCTGTCACATTACAGTTGACCCCCTTCACCCGTTTTGTTCACCCACTCCAGTTCACTCATCCTCTGATAACCAACAAGATTTTCTCTGTATCTATGAGTTTTTTTTTTTTTAATTTCGTATATAAGTGCAATCATATAAGTGAAACCATACAGTGTTTGTCTTTTTCAGCCTGACTTATTTCATATGGCATAATACTCATGAGGTCCATCCATGTTGTCTCAAACAGCAGTGGCTCCTTTTTCATAGCTGAGTAGTATTTCCTTGTGTGAGTGCATGTAGTATTCCACTGTGTGTATCTCATATATTTTTTATCCATTAATGCATTGATAGATAAGTAGCTTCCATATCTTGTCTATGGTAAATAAAGTTGCAATGAACATAAGGATGTATACATCTTTTCAAATACATTTTTATTTTCTTCTGATAAAATCCTCAAAGTGGACTATGTGTGTCTACTTACTTTTTTTTTTTTTTGAGTGATATCCATAGGCAATGGCATCCCACTCCAGTACTCTTGCCTGGAAAATCCCATGGATGGAGGAGCCTAGTAGGTTGCAGTCCATAGGGTCGCTGAGAGTTGGACACGACTCAGTGACTTCACTTTCACTTTTCACTTTCATGCACTGGAGAAAGAAATGGCAACCCACTCCAATGTTCTTGCCTGGAGAATCCCAGGGATGGGTGAGGCTGGTGGGCTGCCATCTATGGGGTCGCACAGAGTCGGACACAACTGAAGCGACTTAGCAGCAGCAGGAGCAGTAGCAACACTTATATATATGATGAATTCCCCCAAACAAATATGAGGGTCTCCTTTGCTCCACATCCTTATCAGTACTTGTGATTACTTGTCTTTTTGATAGTAGCTTTTCTAACACAGGGCTTCCCTGGTGGCTCAGCTGGTAAAGAATCTGCCAGGGGAGATGGGAATGCCGGGGAGCTGGGTTTGATCCTGGGTTGGGAAGATCCCCTAGAGAAGGGTAAGGGGACCCACTCTAGTAGCAGCAGTAGTGGTAGATTCTAACACATCTGAGGTGATATCTCATTGTGATTTTGATTTGTATGTCTCTAATAAACAGTGATGTTCAAACATCATTTTCTGTCACTGTTTCCTTCTGTATATTCTTTTAGAAAACTATTTAAATCATGCGTCCTTTTTATATCAAGCTTACTTAACATATCGTTATAATAGTCTATTTTATGTTGCTAACAGTCTAAGTTTGAATGCTTTCCTAAAACTCTATATTTTCAAGTGCTCCCATTGTTGTATGTTTTCAGCATCACACTTTGCATGTCTTATTTTGTATTTTTTTAACTAATTGTTTTAGTTGCAGTTATTTACATTATCTTTTAACTTTCCTACTAGCTTATTGGTAATTAATCCATTACTTTTGTTACATACTTACTTTTACTATTGAGATCTATATTTTCATAGGTTTGTTGCCGTTGTTGTGGTTAATATTGATCTTCCTTTTCAGCTTAAAGAAGTTCCTTTACCATTTCTTGTTAGGGCTGCCTAGTGATGATGAACTCTTTAAGTTTTTACTTATCTCTAAAATTCTTTTGGCTCTCCAATTCTGAATAAAAACATTGCTGGGTAGAATATTTTTAGTTTGATTTTTTCCCACTTCTTTTCACCTCTTTGAGTATATCATGTCACTCCCTTATGGCCTGCAAAATTTCTTCTGAGAAATCTGTTAATACACTGGGAGTGCCCTCATATGTGGTAAGTTGTTTTTCCCTTGGTGCTTTTAAAATTTTGTGCGAGACAGCAAAAGAGACACAGGTGTATAGAACAGTCTTTTGGACTCTGTGGGAGAGGGAAAGGGCAGGATGATTTGGGAGAATGGCACTGAAACATATATAATATCATACATGAAATGAATCGCCAGTCCAGGTTCGGTGCATGATACTAGATGCTTGGGGCTGGTGCACTGAGACGACCCAGAGGGATGGTACAGGGAGGGAAGAGGGAGGGGGGTTCACGTGTATACCTGTGGCGGATTCATGTGGATGTATGGCAAAACCAATACAATATTGTAAAGTAATTAACCTCCAATTAAAATAAATTTATATTAAAAAATTCTATGCTAAGTTTTGTTGTTTTAATCATAATGTGTCTTGCTCTTAATCTATTTGGGTTTTTGTTTCACAGTCTCTCAGCATCTCTAGGTTAGAATAATTTTTCAGCAGTTATTCCTTTAAATAAGCTTTCTGTCCCTTTCTCTCTCTCTCTCTCCTTGGTCTGGGATCCCTATAATGCAAATATCATTCCAATTGATGTTGCTCCAGGTATGTCCTAAACTGTCTTCATTTTATTTTTTCTCTTCCTTTTAGCTTCCTTGTTTGGCTGAGTTCCACTGCCCTGTCTTCTGAGTTGCTGATCTGTTCTTATGGATCATCTGGTCTGCTGTTAAACCTCTCTAGTGTATTTTTTAGTTCAGTTGTGTCCTTCAGTTCTGTGACTTCTGTTTGGTCCCAGTGTTGGAGGTGCTTCCAAGCAAGCCCTATCAGTGTGCCAAAGGGAAGGACCGCTGTCAATGCATGGTTTCAGACTAGTTGGAAGATAGATTGTCAGGCAGCAGTTATTTAAATATCCCAGTTCCCTGGGAACACAGTGGTAACCCCTACTGGCCTACTGATGAAGCACAGTAGTTTCCTTCTTGACTAGTTGCAAAAATTGGAGATCCAGATGAGTGTATAAGCTGCTTTTTGGGGGATACCTGTGAGATATATTGAGGCCAAAGGAGAGCACTGAGTTGCCATTCCCCCAGTTTTGTCTCCCATGAGCTCTTCTGTAGCCTCTAGATACGAAACATGCAACTCAGGCTAAAGCTTCAGCACAGTGAATAGGCCTTTTTCTTTTTTTTAAAATTATACTTTATTTTATTTTACAATACTGCATTGGTTTTGCCATACATCAACATGAATCCGTCACGGGTGTACATGTGTTCCCAGTCCTGAACCCCTCTCCCATCTCCCTCCCCATACCATCTCTCTGGGTCATCCCAGTGCACCAGCTACAGCCATACCACCCTGAACATGCCCGATTTCATCTGAATAGGCCTTTTTCAAGGAAGACTCGGAAAAGTGTTTCAGGCAACTTTGTATGTTGTGCCTTGTGGGTGGCAGCCTGCTCAGAACTGTTTCTCTGACTATTTCAGTCCTGGGCCCTCCAAACAGTGGTTGCCTGGCCACCAGTGCTGGGTGCTTGAGGGGCATCTCCTGTGTGTATTGTGTTTGCCTGATGGGCACAATGGGCTGTAGGGGAGTCTAGGTCTGGTGTGAGTGAACCAGCCATTTGCGGGAGGGGTAGGAACATAGGGCAAGCTCACGTGAATCAGGGCCATGGATGAGTGCATAGTAGTGTTAGTTATTCAGTCATGCCCAACTCTTTATGATCCCATAGACTGTAGCCTGCCAGGCTCCTCTGTCCATGGGATGCTCCAGGCAAAAAATACTGGAGTGGGTTGCCTTTCCCTTCGCCAGGGGATCTTCCCCACCCAGGGATCAAACATATGTCTCCTGCATTGCAGGCAAATTCTTTACCATCTGAGCCACCAGGGAAGCCTGGATGAGCACACGAGTGAGTGAAAGTTGTTCATTCATGTCTGACTCTTTGCGACCCTACGGACTATACAGTACATGGAATTCTCCAGGCCAGAATACTGGAGTGGGTAGCCTTTCCCTTCTCCAGGGAATCTTCCCAACCCAGGGATCGAACCCAGGTCTCCCATATTTCAGGCAGATTGTTTACCAGATGAGCCACAAGGGAAGCCCAAGAATACTGGAGTGGGTAGCCTATCCCTTCTCCAGGGAATCTTCCCAACCCAGGAATTGAACCGGGGTCTCCTGTATTGCAGGCAGATGAGCACATGAGAGGGGCAAATTCTCTGGTGTCAACTAGGCTGCCAGGGATTCTAGATCAGGGCAAGAGTTTAGCTGCATCAGGGCCTAGAAAGGCCAAAAGTGCAGGCAAAGCATTCATTTGGGCTTCAGGAGAATCAGGTTAAGCCCACTGGCTGCAGTGGGGATGTGAATAGCCTTGGTGAATAATCCTTATAAGGGTACAGGGTCATGGGAGAGCCCACAGGTGAGGAAAACCCATTGGACATAACAGGGGCATGGAATAGTGTGAGTGTGGGGCAAACCCTCCACTTCTGTGTGGCAAGGAGAATGCAGATTCCTAGAAAGCTTGCTGGCCTCAAGAGGGAAAGGGAATGCATGGTTGTTGGGAATTTTTGTGGACACTTGCAAGACTGAGTTTGTGTAATAGTGATACATACTAATGACAGCACTAACAAGATGGATTGAGAGCAAAAAATGATCACTTCCAGTGCCTCTGTTCTCAGAGAAAATATCGATAAGCCCCTGCACCCTAAGCAGAAGCCTTCTTCTGCTGCTGCTGCTGGTAAGTCGCTTCAGTCGTATCCAACTCTATGCGACCCCACAGATGGCAGCCCACCAGGCTCTCCCATCCCTGGGATTCTAGGTGCTTTTTATTATTTTTTTTAATTTTATTTTTACTTTATTCTATGTTACAATACTGTATTGGTTTTGCCATTCATTGTGAAATAGGTGCTTTTTAAAACTGCTGCTTTTATGCTGCTCCCAGGGTAAGTGAATCTGCACATGAGCTGGGTAAGAACAGACTTTCCCTTCCATATTGACTTTGGGGTCTCCTGGGAAGAAGCACCATTGGTTTCCAATGCCATGCTTTTTGGTGACTTGAGACCTTTTGGTGTATGTCCCAAGACTTGGCATGCTCGATGTCAGGTATAAACCCCCTTGTCCATCAAGGAAAATGTCTGTAAGCATGAGATCCTGCCCACCTGTGGATCACCAATGGCACAGGTGGGGTTTCTGAAGAGACCACTTCTTGCTTCTCCTACCATCTTGATGAGGCTTTATTAGCTTTGTTATGGAGAAGATGTTCACATAGTTTTCAGGTTTACTTTGGAAAAAAATTGATCCATACATAATTGGAGATTTGGCGCATCTGTCGTTTGAAGTGAGTGAGTATACGTTCTTCCTATTCTGCCACCTTGGACCACAACCCCAGAATTTGACATTAGTCCATGAGAGTAATTGAACTTTTGACATCTAGAACTGTAAAAGCATATATTTGGTTTTTTTTAAGGAACTGAAGTTGGGTTTTTTTTTTTATAATAGCAATAGGAAACTGTTATAGACAGTTATTCTATATAATGTAGTTGCAATGTATGTATGCTCAGTTATGTCTGACTCTGCAGCCCATGGACTGTAGCCTGTCAGGCTCCTCTGTCCATGGAATTCTCTAGGCACGAATACTGGAGTGGATTGCCATTTCCTCCTCCAAGGTATCTTCCCAACCCAGGAATCAAACTCTAGTCTCTTGTGCCTCCTACATTGACAGGCAGATTCTTTTCTACTAGGGCCACTTGGGAAGACTCTATTTTTTTTTTAATTTATTTTAATTGGAGGCTAATTTCTTTATAATATTGTAGTGATTTTTGCCGTACATTCACATGAACCAGCCATGGGTGTAACTATGTTCCCTATCAACTTTCCATTCATTATTTGACCTACTGTGAGTAATAGGAGCATTTTATGATAAAAATCCACACCAAGAAGAAACAAATTTTTAATCAATATAAAGATATTTTGTCCCATTAGTGAATTTCCCATTGCATAAATCTAAATGTCTATGATGACATGTGAACTTAAAGGAAAAGTAATCCATTATGAAAATGGAGACATCCATTTTACTTTAAATTTTTTGTCTATATTTCAATATTTTTAAAACCATGTTAATTTAAATATTCATTACTTTCATTTCTGTTCTCTCTAACATTCTCTCAAGTTTCTTTTCAACATAAAAGATGGAATCATAATTGTGTTTTTGTGTTTATATGTATTTGTATGATTGTGCTTATTTTAAAGAAAGATGGATGCAAACACACACACAGTCACATTACCTTTGAAACATTTTCTTTGCATAAAAATGAATTTCCACATGTTTCATTTATTTCTCAGAGCATCCATATGAAGTTATATTTAATATTCCAAATTGAATTTATAAATAAGAAATTGAGCCTCAGGAAGCTTAAAATTTTCACAGTTATATAGCAAAGCATTTAAAGCTATATGCACTGTCAAATTAAACATAAATTGAAATATGCAATGTGTTCTTTTAGTTTTTGTATAGGTCCTTTAATTCACCAAATTGTACACTTTAAATCTACATTTTATTGTGTGTAATTATACTCTGATAATTTAGTTAAATGAAAAAAACTCCAGTGGTGCGTGGCTAGGGGCTGAGTCTAGAACATAGGCAGTAGTTTCTCCCTTAACAGGGAGGAAGAAACGTCTTCCCACTGTGAAGAAAGCCAAGCCTCATTTAGGGATGTAGAAACAGTTATTAAATTTAAGTAATTCACATGATAAACTCTTGTTTTTTTCCCCCTTGCAAAGAGAAGTTTATCCTAGATATGGAAGTACAGAAAGCTCATCATACGTTGATTCAAGACAGAAAAGCATCACAGCTTTACTAACGTCATGGATGAGGCTTAGAAATGCAATGTAGAGACTGACACTGACTACACCTTTATAAGGAGCACAAATAAGTGAGTACAACTCCCTACCAAACAAATTCATCTAACAGTAAAGCTAATAAGGTATCCAATTTGACATAAAATAGCTTGTTATGCAGGATTATTAACTGATAAAATAATTCATTAAACAGCTGCTGAGTCGCTTCAGTGGTGTCCGACTCTGTGGGACCCCATGGACTGCAGCCTACCAGGTTCCTCCGTCTATGGGATTTTCCAGGCAAGAGTACTGGAGTGGGTTGCCATTGCTCAGGGCAATTATAATAACTTGAAGCTTTTAATTTTTGGCGTATGTTCTGACATTTGAAGAGAACATCCATGGCCATTCTGTTATTCAGTTTATTTCAGATAACTGTAGTAACAAGTGACTACCTTGAGGTTACCTTCTAGGTCACAAGGAAAAGTGGACAGATATGCATGTTTGTGCAGAAATACTGGTGGCCCTGAATCACATGACTGGGCAGGATATCAAGCTGTCTTGCAGATCATCCTCTGATCATGAAGAATGAAGAGACTCCTGAGCATGAAGAAGATGGGAAATGGATGAGCTGATACTGTTCATCAACCATCCCTTTTGTATTTATGACAAATCTCAGGAAATGGGAGATTTTTGTAGAACAGTAGGAATATTATATTTGTAGGTAGCATTAACAGTTCAAGCAGAAACAGGAAGATAATTCAATAATAAAACATAAAATACAGAAACCAATCCTTCATCTCAATAAATGTGTCTCCTAACCTATGGTCATCAGTTTCATGCTTTAATAAATAGATGTAGAGCATGATAAAGAAATAATATGCATATTAACAAAATACTTGGTTTGACGTTTTAGTTCCTCATTTTTATGGTTTTCTCTGACACTAAGCTTTTATTGAGAACAGTCTCAGTAGGGAGGTCCTAGATCCCCAAACTGCAGGAGGAAATAAACTGCAGGTGGAAGTTGTTTTTCCTTTTCTCTTCTAATCCTGTGTTGCCATGGAGACACCTGGTTCTACCAGAACTTAACTTTATCTCAAACCTTGAGCTGGCCAATGTGTTTTTCTCATGGAAACATATTTCTTAAGTTACGTTAATGAACTAAGTATTTGCTTGGAAATCTGCCTTTCTTCAAGATTCATGTGAATTGTTTCATTGATATGAATAAAAAAAAATTCTGAGTGAGCCCAGGATGACTCACCTTGTGCAAATGCTATCTCAAGATGCATGTTGTAAATGAGGAGCCTGGTGTAACTCTCTCAGTTTTGAGGCTTCCCTTTCTCTAGTTAGTAGCTTGTTTATAGGAAGATAACTCCTTGCTAAAAGCTAGCAACAGGGCACTCGTTCTGTCCCCTTCTGATGTCTATGTCAGAAACTTTCTCTGTTTCTTTTATACTTTAATAAAACTTTATTATAGAAAAAAACTCTGAGTAATTAAGCCTTGTCTCTGGCCCCAGACTGAATTCATCTCCTCTGGAGGCCACGGATCCTGGCATTGTTCATGTCTGGTAGCAGCAACCTTTCATTATTAGGTCAATTTAATCCCACTTATCTTTCCATGTAGTAACAACTGGGAGATATATATTTGATCATTTTTACAGTGACCATGTTGGTATAGTCAAAGTTATGGTTTTTCCAGTAATCATGTACAGATGTGAGAGTTGGACCATAAAGAAGGCTGGATGCTGAAGAATTGATGCTTTTGAACTATGGTGCTGGAGAAGACTCTTGAGTTCCTTGGACAGCAAGAAGATCAAACCAGTCAACCCTAAAGGAAATCAACCCTGAATATTGTGAACATGTATACTCCCATGGCGGATTCATGTTGATGTGTGGCAAAACCAATACAATATTGTAAAGTAAAAAAACAAAAACAAACTCCAATACTTTGGCCACCTGACATGAAGAGCCAACTCATTGGAAAAGACCTTGATACTGGCCAGAGGAGAAGGGGGTGACAGAGGATGAAATGGTTAGATAGCATCACTAACTCAATGGACATGAGTTTGAGCAAACTCCAGAAGATAGTGAGGGACAGGTAAGCCTGGCATGCTGTAGTCCATGGGGTTGCAGAGTGCGACATGGCTTAGTAATTGAACAACAGCAACAACATTTTAGACACAACATAAAACCCAGAAAGCATTTACAAGTGATGGTAGCATATTTGCAATATAAATGCATTACCGTTAACCTTCTTTGATTGTAATAAAAGTGCTTAAAATTAAGTTTTTTATTTTTGAGTCATTCATTTCAAAGGCAATCATGTCAAATAAGCATATTGCTAGCTGCAGTATGATACAGCTACTAGATAAGCTCCCAGGACTTATCTAATAACATTCAAAAAAAATAAATATTTAGGAATACATTTTATCAAGGAGTTGAAAGACATATACACTAAAAACTGTTAGATACTGATGAGAGAAATTGAAGAAGACAAATAAATGAAAAGATTATCGAGTATCCACAGTTTAGAAGACTTAATATTATAAAAATATTTATACTACCTGAAGCATTCTACAGATCCATTGCAATCCCTATCAAAATTAAAGGTATTATTCACAATAAAGCTCAATAAAGTGAGTTACATTAATTGTGTAGAGGAGTTGAATTCATACAAATGGAAATTCCAGGAAACAGAGAAAAAGAGGAAGTTCTCCTTCTACAATCTGATAAAAAATATCAATTTCTGGCTCCCTTTATTTCAGTTCTGAAATCACAGTACTACTTCAGCCCCAAAACAGTTGGACCTTTTGTAGCTGCCATTTCAATGATCTTTCCAGAGCTCTCTTTATATCTTTGTTCCTCAGACTATAGATGAAGGGGTTCAGCATGGGTGTGACCACAGTGTACATCACTGAGGCTGTTGCACTTGAGTGTGAGCTTTGGGTAGCAGCAGAGCTAAGGTACACTCCTAGGCTTGTACAATAAAATAAGCAGATCACTGAAAGATGAGATGCACAGGTGGAAAATGCTTTATACTTCCCTTGAGCTGATGAGATTCCTCTTATGGAGGAAACTATCTTAGAATATGAGTAAAGAATTCCAGTGAGGGTTAAAAAACCAAACATCCCAGCTGCAAAATAAAACAACATGTCATTAAAAAATGTGTCAGAACAGGCAAGTTGGACCATCTGATTAATTTCACAGAAAAAGTGAGAAATTTCCAAGTCTGTACAGAAGGACAGCTGCAATACCATTAAGCTTTGCATCAAGGAATTCAGAGCACTCATCACCCAGGACACCAGCATGAGCAGTCCACAGAGCCGGGGGTTCATGATCACCGTGTAGTGCAGGGGGTGGCAGATGGCCACGAAGCGGTCATCAGCCATCACAGTCAGGAGGAAGTCATCCAAACATACAAAGAGTATGAAAAAATACATCTGGATAATGCAGCCTTCATAGGTTATGGCTTTGTTCTGTGCCTGAATGTTCCACAGCATCTTTGGGATGGTGGTAGACGTGAAACAGATGTCTACAAAGGACAGATTGGAGAGGAAAAAGTACATGGGGGTGTGGAGGTGGGGGTCTGAGCTGAAGGCCAGGATGATGAGGAGGTTTCCAAAGACAGTGATCAGGTACATGGAGAGGAAAAGTCCAAATATGAGGGGTTGTATTTCCGGTTCCTCTGAAAATCCCAGAAGTAAAAATTCTGAAATTCTTGTTTTATTTCTTGATTCCATATGCTGGCTGTGACTCTGATGAGAGAAGCAAGTAATATGATTAGTATTCACATGAACTTACATTAGTCACATATTCTAAATGCTACTGCATATACTTTTCAGTCAATACATTAATATTGATATTCATTGTATGGATCTGGCTTTCTTCTTTTTCACTTCACTGCTTATGTTTATTTTTGAAATTTAAATGTGAATTTATTTATTTTAATTGGAGGCTAATTAGTTTACATTATTGTATTGGTCCTACCACACATCAACATGAATCCGCCACAGGCTTTCTTTTTTATAATTAAATTTATTTATTTTTGATTGAATGATAATTGCTTTACAATATTGTGTTGATTTCTGCCAAACATCACCATAGAGTACTTACGTCCTCTCCCTCTTGAACCTCTCTCCCTCCTTCCTCCCCATTCCACAACTCGAGGTTGTTACGGTCCTGGTTTGGGATATTTTGTGTCACTTATGATATGGAATTTCTGTCCCAATCAGCTTTTTCTCTAATGCAACAAGAATTTTAAACTTTGTATGAACTGAATGAAGTTTGTATTTGAATGAATGTATAAACTTTTAATGAGAAATTCTTCATGTACGTAAGGAATGTACAGCGAAGTCTGGCCACATTTCAGGCACTAACTAAACTATGAATAATGGATGCTGAAGCACAAAAAGCCCCGCAATTCATTGATAGAGAAAAAGTATATAAGGAAATAAAGTTCTATATAGCTTCAGATGGGGACGAATGAGATGACAAAATGGAAAACAAATCTAAAGGTGAGAGTGAATAGTGCATTCTGTTTTTCGTGAGTGTTGTGGCAAGACTGGCAAACAAGTTGACATTTGAACAGTGACTCCAAGTAAGAATAGGACAGATGCACAAAGTTGTGTGTGGAAGTGTATGCAAGCAGAAGAATGGTCAGCACACTTATAAATGAAACTCAGAAATGAAAGAAGTGTTGTTACAACTGATACCAGAGAAATACAAAGGATAGTGAAAGACCACTGTGAACAATTACAGGCAACAAATTAGAAACTTAGAGATTTCCACTCCAAAGCCGCAAAATACACTTTCTTCTCAAGTGCACATGAAATATTCTCCAAGATAGATGACATCTATCTATCAAGCCTTGGAAAATTTAAGAAAATTAAAATTGTACCAAGCACTTTTTCTGACCACAACCCTATGAATTAGATATCAGAGGAAAAAGAACTGTAAGAAAAATGCATGGTACCTAAACAATATGCTACTGAAAAACCTAAAGATCACTGACGAAATCAAAGAGGAAATTAAAAAAAAAATACGTAGATTCAAATGACAACAAAAACACAATGACCCACAACCTATAAGATGCAGCAAAAGCAGTTCTAAGCAGGAAGTTTATAGTAATTCACGCACACCTCAAGAAACAAGAAAAGTTTTAAATAATCTAAACTTACACCTAAATCAACTAGAGAATGAAGACCAAACAAAATCCTTAGGTAGAAGAAATGAAACCATAAAGATCAGAGCAGAAAATACCAAATAGAATGGATGCAAGCAATAGCAAAGATCAATAAAATGAAAAGTTAGTTCTTTGAGATGATAATTAAAATTGATAAACCTTTTACCAGACTCCTCAAGAAAAAAGGGAGAGGACTCAAAACAATAATATTAAAAATGAAAAAGGAAAAATTATAACAGATATTGCTGAAATACAAAGGATCATAAGAGCAGACTTTTCTTAATGATATAAAATGCAAAACTTTTGAATTAGGAAATCTGGATTTGAATTTCAAATCTATCACACCTTAGCTTTTTAAACCCGGAGAGCCAACACAACCTTTCAAAATGTTAATATCATCATTCAAATAGTGGAGAGAACAGTATTAATCACCCTAAAGTAGTGGACAGATTTAATATTTCCTGTTGGTAAATGAGTGGTTAACACTTAGGCTAAAACGAGGCAGATTTTTTTCTACTCTTCCAATGTCTGTTCCTTCACCTCTTGCTCCTCAATTTCACAGTTTTTTTTTTTTCTAGTCACTGTTGTCTCTTCCATCTGTCACTGACTGGCACCCCTCTAGCCCTATATTCACTTTGATACAGATAAATATTCTATACTGCAAAGCTGATCCTCACATTTCCTCTCCCCTTTGTGACATTTCAATGGAGAATGAAGACAAAGTCCTTTAGCCTCAAACATGAAGCCTGAGTCTCTGAGACCTGTCTCCAGCTTCACCTTCACACTGTCCTGCCCTCATCCACACGGATCTCACAGACACTGAACCTGGCTGACTGCTTCACCTGACCCGGCAGCTTGGATGCGCAGTGCCTCTACACACCTGTTTCTCTCTCCTTGGAGTCTCACCACAGGTGTATTTGGAAATTTTTATCTCCTTTTATATCCAAATCTTCACCTACACTTTATGACTGCCCAAACTTATCTATTTTATGAAGCTTTACTTTCTTCTTAAATATTTTCACAGAAAAAAAAAGATGCTTTGTGCACTTAATTTAGATAGAAGGGCTGTCATTTTGAAAATTTTATCTATATCCATGTCTTTTATCCATCACCAGACTGAGGGTCCGGAGGCACATAGCAATGTTATACTTACTCATCACTCTTCCATAGCAGATTTAGTTTGCTTGGAAAAGTAACTGAATAAATATATATATTGCAAGAAAGAGTGAGAGAAGTTATTTTCAGAAAAATTGGCAATGGTGAAAGAAAGCACAGAAGTGTGTTCTTCTGTATCTATGGAGCACTGGCTTCCTGCATATTCAAAAAACTGAGGATGAACAAGTCTTACATAGTCTCATACACTATACTATGTGTAGTATATAGTCTTGCACATAGCCTGCATATATCCTCAGTATATTGTATCTTAGTATACATCTCTAGATTGCTTATAATACCTAATAACAGTGCAAATGTCCTGTAAATAGTTGCTGCTGTTGCTACTGCTAAGTCGCTTCAGTTGTGTCCGACTCTGCGCGACCCCATAGACGGCAGCCTACCAGGCTCCACCATCCCTGGTATTCTCTAGGCAAAAACACTGGAGCGGGTTGCCATTTCCTTCTCCAAAATAGTTGCTGGTGCATAGTATATTCAAATTTTGCTTTCTGGAGCTTGCTGAAAATTTCTGGATAGTTTTGACTTGTAAATGGGCAAACCAACAGATGTGGAAGCTGCAGATATAGAAGCTACATCTATTCAATGTACTAACACAAGTATGGAGGATATGTCAGAGAATGTCCATATTCTGAGACTGGGACCCATTAGGGTTTTAGACTATGATATTAAGAATTACATAGAGTAGTACCAATAAGTTGCAAAAGAAAAACTCAGAAACCATCACAAATACATAGTAAGGGTAACATTATAGATATAACAGTTCAGTTCAGTCGTGTCCAACTCTTTGCAACCCCATGAACTGCAGCACTCCAGGCCTCCCTGTCCATCACCAACCACCAGAGTTCACTCAAACTCACATCCATCAAGTCGGTGATGCCATCCAGCCATCTCATCCTCTGTCGTCCCCTTCTCCTCCTGCCCCCAATCCCTTCCAGCAATTGCAAATACATAGTAAGGGCAAGGTTGTTGCATAATTCTCTTTGTTCAGTCATGCAAGTGTGTACGTATGCTTGTATTTCTTTGTTTCTATGCACAAGCATGCTGGACCACAAAATAAAGGCATAGATTTGATATATAGTCTAAATCTCAAGAATCTACCTCAGTAAAGGCAAGACTAGTTTAAAAAGGGAAATCCTGGTAATGTGAGGTAAACAACATGAATGAGGAGCCCAATAGAAGAGTAAGGTTGCAGAAAGAATAAGCAGCAGTGTGGATTCTGAAGTGCCCTCAGACTCTAGGACCACACACTGACTGAACCTTTATTGTTCCACTTGCCTCACAGTGGTATCTACCTCATCCTCCTGATCTGTTATTCCCGTACATATCCATGCTCATTTGACCACAATTGTTTAATTAGTGCAATAGTGAGTGTGCTGGTCTTTCTCTCATTTTTCTTTGTGACATTATTTTCTGCTATTATTGAGCTTTGATTTTTGATCTTTTTTGTGACACAGCCAATGGGTATACTCTTGACTTATGTTTCTTTGCTTGAGTAATTAATTAATGTATCTATTTTGGTTGTTACATAATATTTCACAGTGCGACTGTGCTACTTACAATTTGACTGTCTTTCACATTTTTTATCATTAAATTGCTACTAGGTCAATGCTAGAAAAAATATGTTGAGATTATTAAATTTAAACTATGGTTCCTATAAAAGGCAATTCCCACCACCTTCCTTGTTCAGAGTAAAATTTCAATCACATCAACATGATTCTCTAATTAAAGATAAAATGGCAAAGATCTAAGAATGAAGATTATAAAAATATACTTCTTGAAGAGCTTAAGGAACAGTATTTAACGTTTTTTTTTTTTTTAGACCTCATTGTATATGGACATTTACCATATGGCCAGATTATATTTCAGTCTAGTAGAAAAAGGTTGAGTTGTTAAATAAAGCCTGGAGTAAATGTCTATCTATCTGGAAGAATATGAAATTGTTCCCCTAGTTCAGGCATCATCAAAAAAAAAAAAATGAAGAGGTATATTCCCTCCAAAATTCCAATGAGCAAGAATGATCAGTAGAGATCATTTGGAATGCTGAAAGTAATAGAAAAATGGGCAAGTAATATATGGGCACATAGTAACAAAAAGCAAACAAAAATGATATTCAATATATGTAAATTTTGCTGAAACTGTGCAGTAGTTTAAGAAAACAAGAAATGTCTTACACTCATCAGCCTGGTAAAAAGAGCTGTCATGGTGACTGAGGTTGGAACTTTTCAACTGGTAGCAAAAGCAGTACTCTAGTTTTGCTGGCAGAAACACAAAGGATTACAAGACTGAAAAACAACCTGAAGACAGTAATAAACATTACAAATACAGATATTCTTGTCCCAGGGATTCTCAGTCTCAGCGCTGTGAATTTTCTTTTTTTTTTTTA
>SJYC01148593.1:0-37506 GCA_006408675.1 Madoqua kirkii
AGCGCTGTGAATTTCTAGGCCAGATTGTTCTCTTTTTCTTTCCTGTGCATTGAAGGATGTTGACAGTATCCATGGTGTCCACCCACCTCTCTCCAGCATGACAAAAATGTCCCTGGACACTGCTCAGTGTGTCCCCCGAGCGGGGTAGAGGGACTGTTTTTTTATAAGAACCATGATTCAAATTTAACAATCTCAACATAGCTTTTCTAGCTTTGACATAGCAGCAATTTAATGGTAAACAATATGAAAGACATCAAAAGTATAAGTAGCACAGTCACATTGTGAAATATGTAACAGCAAAAATAGATACATTAATTAATGAAGAAAAGAGACACAGCTTTTTGCTTTTCTCTGGATTGAGCTGAATTGGCTTCCTTTGTCTCTGACCTTCTAATGCACTGTAATCTGAGTTGTTGGACTCAACTGGATGTTAACTCTGAGAGGTTCAACAGAGGTCCAACAGGTCCAACAGAGACTCCAACAGGGAGTCTGAATTTTTCCCTGGAGGGTAGATGATGGAGACTAAGGCTCTCTCCCCAGACAAGACAGTAGGAAGGAGTGAAGCTACAGCCCGCCAGCCAGAGTTAGGACTCCAAACAAAGGGAAAGAAAGCTCCCTCCAGTTCAAGTTTATAAACACTGAGAGGTTACAGAGTGGAGATATTGATTATGCCCTATATCTGCTCATTTCTCTCTAGTTATTTCAACTTTTAAACACACATTTCCCTTGTGGAAAACTGTTCTGGAAGGGAGGAAATTTTTCTTAATGATCTTCTATTCACAAGAGACCAGGGTAGAAGCCATGAGAATCCAATTTTGATTTTCTTTTTTCACTCCTTCTCCGTGAAATGGCCTCATTTTGAGATCTATAAATCTCACAGTTCCTTAAGTTTTCTCCAAGTGTAAGACTGAGAAACCCATCTGGATTAGGTCTCTTGTATCTTCAAAACATTGTCTTATGGTGGGGACTTACCTCCTTCCCTCCAGTTCAAGTTTATAAACACTGAGAGGTTACAGAGTGGAGATATTGATTATGCCCTATATCTGCTCATTTCTCTCTAGTTATTTCAACTTTTAAACACACATTTCCCTTGTGGAAAACTGTTCTGGAAGGGAGGAAATTTTTCTTAATGATCTTCTATTCACAAGAGACCAGGGTAGAAGCCATGAGAATCCAATTTTGATTTTCTTTTTTCACTCCTTCTCCGTGAAATGGCCTCATTTTGAGATCTATAAATCTCACAGTTCCTTAAGTTTTCTCCAAGTGTAAGACTGAGAAACCCATCTGGATTAGGTCTCTTGTATCTTCAAAACATTGTCTTATGGTGGGGACTTACCTCCTGAATCTCCAGAAAATCTCCACTCTTTCAACAAGGGGTGTGTGTGTGTGTGTGTGTGTGTGTTTGTGTGTGTGTGTAGAGGGGAGATACCAAATTTTTTGATAATAAAACATGGGCTTTGCATACACTGTCTTCATAACACTTTTGCTGTATCAGTTAGGAATTTCATACTTACATCTCTAGTTTTGAGCTATCATTTAGTGCTACATTATAAAATATTTGGTGACTCAGATGGTAAAGAATCTGCCTGCAATATGGGAGACACTGGTTCAATCTCTGGGTTGGGAAGATCCCCTGGAGAAGGGAATGGAAGTATTCTTGCCTGAAGAATTCCATGGAGAGGACAGCCTCGTGGGCTACAGTCCATGGAGTCACAGAGTTGGACACGACTGAGTGACTAACATTTTTACTTTCATAAAATACTTGCTAATGATCTGAAATATATTTAGATCTATTTTTCTTTTATCTTTTACTAAAGACTTAGCTTAGCATGTTATACAGATTTTTTGATTTAATATTTATAAATGTTTTATCTATGAGAAAGTACATTAAGAATTCCATTATCAACTACAGAAAGGAGGCTTGGAAGGGTTTAGTGATCTGGCCAAAGTTAATATCTGAGTATGTGATATGCCTTGACTATAAACATGTCACTGTGCTTCTGTCTTTCAAACTCTAGGCTAGTGGTTCTCAAGCAGAAAGGATTTTCCCTCTAGGGTGTACAATGATGTCTGAAATGATGCTGGTAAATATCTGAAATCCATGGGAAAGAACCTCTAGAATAGCATCATCCTGCCCCAAATGTCAACAGTAAAGGGTTTAAAAATTTACTCCAGACAAGCTCTTCTCTAACTTCGATCTGTCTGGGAGTCAACAACAATCCTGCTACAAATGCAGAATCTGATTCAGCAGGTCCTGGTGTGCCCAGAGACTCTGAATATCTAGCAAGCTCCTGGATGATTTTGATGCTGGTGGTTCTGGTCTGTGGATCACTCTTTGAGTAGAAAGACTGTAAGCATGTGATACAGTCAGTTGTAGACACTTTTAGCTCTTCTGCACCAAAACTGACTTTGCATGTGATTTTGAAGGAATAACTTATTCATTCATTCCAGAGCCTATGGTAAAATTCTGTTGGTTTCTTTTATATAAGGGTTCTTGAATGACACAAAATGATACACCATTGAAATATATTTTGTAGTAGGCAGGATAAGGACCTCCAAAATACTTCCACATCTCAATCCCAGTTAACTTAAATATGATATTTTTTGTCACAAGGGAAGATTCGTATTTCAGATTTATCAAGGCTGCTAAACAGTTAATTTAAGATAAAATTTAGTTATGACTGAGCTTCCCTGGTGGCTCGAAAGGTAAAGAATCTTCCTGCCAATGCAGGAGACCTGGAGTTGATCCTTGGGTCAGGAAGATCCCCTGGGGAAGAGAATGGCTACCCACTCCAGCATTCTTGCCTGGAGAATCCCATGGACGGGGGATGGTCCATGGGGTGGTAAAGAGAAGGACATGATTGAGTGAGGATTTAGGACCCCTAAGCACACGCCACCTGTGGATAATGCCAGGTGTTCAAGTGGCATCTCCTGTGTGTACTGTGTGTGCCAGCAGTGTGCAGCTGGACTACAGGGTTGTCTAGGTCTGGCAGAAACTCACCAGCTATAGGTGGAGGGGCAGGAGCATAAGGAAGTTCACCTGAAGCAGGGTCATGGATGAGCACATGATGGGGGCAGACTCTCTGGTTTCAGTGAGGCTCTCAAAGGAGCCTGGACCAAGGGAAGCCTTACCTATATCAGGGCCTAGGAAGATCACGGTGCAGGGCAAGACTTCTGGCTTCAGCAGGGCTGCAGGAGTGCCTGAAGCCAGGTCAAGCCCATTGGTTGCAGCAAGTGTGTGGGTATCTATGGGTGAATGAGCCCTCCGAGGGCAAGGTGGCTGTGGGAGAGACATGGGTGGGGCAAGCACACTGACCACAGAATGGGCATGGGAGAGTGTGGGGACAAGCTCTCCAGTTTTAGTGTGGCAAAGAAAGTGCAAATTCCAGGAAAACCTGCTGGCTTCACAAGGTGAAGGAAAAACACGAAGACAGGGCATTCCATGGGCACTAGCTAGCAAGGCAGAGGGAGTGCAATAGCAGCCCCTGCCAGTGATGAGCTAGCACGGTGAATCGAGAGCACACACATGACGTGTGCCAGTGCCTCTGTTCCCGGAGAAGGTTTCAAGCCCCTGCACCCCCAGCAGATGCTTTAATTAACTAATGAATCTCCTTTATACACCTTCTAAGTGCTTTTCTGGTGGTGCTAGTAACGAACCCGCCAGTCAGTGCAGGAGACATAAGAGATTCGATCCCCAGTTCAGGAAGATCCCTGGAGGAGGGCATGGCAACCCACTCCAGTATCGCTGCCTGGAGAATTTCATGGACAAAGGAGTCTGCCGGGCTATAGTCCATAGCGTAGCAGAGTTGGATGCGACTGAAGCGACTTAGCATGCATGCAGCAGGTGCTTTTCAAACTACTGTTTTGTGCTGGGTCCTGGGGTCAGTGAATGTGCAGGTCTTTCAGAGCAGACTTTCCCTTCTCTACTGACTTTACAGTCTCCTGGAGAGCAGCCCTATTGGTGTTTAGATCCATGCACTTTGGTGACTTATCTCTCTAGTGTAGATCCCAAGGGCTCATGTACATGAAGTAATGTACAAACTCATTTTCCTTAGTGAAAATGTGAGATCCTCCCACTGGTGGGTTACCAACACCAGAAGTGTGGTATTTGAAGAGACCACATCTCTGCTTCTATGCCATTTTTATGTGACCTTATAAGTTGTTGCTATGGGGGAAATATTCACCTAGGTTTGGGATCTTTTTCAGAAGAAATTGATCCACATGCAGCTGTCAATTTGTTGTGTTTGTGGGTCGTGGTGAGTTTATAGCTACCTCTCCAGACATTTAATATTAGCCCAATAAGACTGACTTCAAGCTTCTGATATCTAGAACTGTAAGAGTATGTATTTGTTTACTTTAAGCAACTAAAGTTGGAGTATTTTATAATTGCAGTAGGAAGATAATATGGACTTTTTAATATGGTAATGCAAGTTTCCATATTACTTTTCCCGTACATCTCACCCTCTGCTCCCCTTGTCTCATTTCCATAAGTTTATTCTCTATGTCTGTTTCTCCACTGCTGCCCTGTAAATAAATTCTTCAGTGCCATTTCCCTAGATTCTGTATATATGTGTTGGAATACAGTATTTATCTTTCTCTTTCTGACTCACTTCACTCTGCATAATAGGTTCTAGGTTCATCCAACTCATTAGAACTGACTCAAATGTGTTCCTTTTTAATGGCTGAGTAATATTCCATTGTGTGTGTGTGTGTGTGTGTGTGTGTGTGTGTGTGTATCCATTCATCTGTCAATGGACATTTCCATATTCTGGATATTATAAATAGTGCTGCAGTGAGCAATAGGAAACATGTGTCTCTTTCAATCTTGGTTTCCTCAGGCTATATGTCTAGGAGTGGAACTGCTGGGTCATATGGTGGTTGCAGCCATAAAATTAAAAGATGCTTACTCATTGGAAGAAAAGTTATGAGCAACCTAGACAGCATATTCAAAAGCAGAGACATTACTTTGCCAACAAAGGTCAAGGCTATGGTTTTTCCAGTAGTCATGTATGGATGTGAGAGTTGGACTTTGAAGAAGGCTGAGCAGCAAAGAATTGATGCTTTTTGACTGTGGTGTTGGAAAAGACTCTTGAAAGTCCCTTGGATTGCAAGGAGATCCAACCAGTCCATTCTAAAGGAGATCAAGCCTGAGATTTCTTTGGAAGGACTGATGCTGAAGCTGAAACTCCAGTACTTTGGCCACCTTATGGGAAGAGTTGACTCATTGGAAAAGACTCTGATGCTGGGAGAGATTGGGGGCAGGAGGAGAAGGGGACGACAGAGGATGAGATGGCTTGATGGCATCATTGACTCGATGGACGTGAGTCTGAGTGAACTCCGGGAGTTGGTGATGGACAGGGAGGCTTGGCGTGCTGCGATTCATGGGGTCGCAAAGAGTCAGACATGACTGAGCAACTGAGCTGAACTGATTCTGACCAGCGTGAGGTGATATCTCATTGTAGTTTTGATTTGCATTTTTCTAATAATGAACACTGTTGAGCATTTTTTCATATGTTTGTTAGCCATTTGAATGCCTTCTTTGCAGAAATGTTTATGTCTTTTTCCCACTTTTTGATTGTTTTTTTTTTTTTTAAATTTTCTTTCTGATATTGAATTGTATGAGCTGCTTGTATATTTTGGAAATTAATCTTTTGTCAGTTGTTTCATTTGCTGTTATTTTATCCCATTCTGAGGGTTTCCTTTTCACCTTGCTTATAATTTCCTTCGCTGTTCAAATCTTTTTTAAAAAATATATTTATTTTAATTGGAGGCTAATTGCTTTACAATATTGTATTGGTTTTGCCATACATCAACATGAATCCACCACGAGTGTACATGTGTCCCCTATCCTGAACCCCGCTCCCACCTCAAAAGCTTTTAAGTTTAATCCCACTTGTTTACTTCTGTTTTTAGTCCCATTACTCTAAGAGGTGGGTCATAGAGGATCTTGCTTTGCTTTATGTCATTGAGTGTTCTGCCTATGTTTTCCTCTAAGAGTTTTATAGTTTCTGGGCTTACACTTAGGTATTTAATTCATTTTGAGTTTATTTTTGTGTATGGTGTCATTCCTTTACATATAGCTGTCCAGTTTTTCCAGCACCATTTATTGAAGAGGCTGTCTTTACCCCATTGTGTATTCTTACCTCCTTTGTAAAAAATAAGGTACCCATGGGTACCTGGCTTTATTTCTGGGCTTTCTATCTTGTTCCATTGGTCTATTTTTCTTTTTTGAGCCAATACCACACTGTCTTGATGACTGTAGCTTTGTAGAATAACCTGAAGTCAGGAAGCTTGATTCCTCCAGCTTCAATCTTCTTTCTCAGAATATAAAAATTTTTCAATAAAATTTGCTTGCTAGAATTAACTTTAAGCCTCTTCATTAGCTTACCTTGGGTAAGGTCATTTTATGTTGAATATCCACATTAAGTAGAAAAAAATTGAAATCAAATTAAGGGTTATCATTACCAATTCTCTAAATTCCATGTATATGTGTTAGTATACTGTACCGGTGTTTTTCTTTCTGGCTTACTACACTTGGTATAATCAGCTCCAGATTATAATCCATCTCATTAGAACTGATTCAAATGTATTCTTTCTAATGGTTGAGTAATACTCCATTGTGTGTATATGTACCACAGCTTTCTTATCCATTCATCTGCTGATGGACATCTAGGTTGCTTCCATGTCCTGGCTATTATAAACAATGCTGTGATGAACATTGTGGTAATGATAACCCTGTATGTGAGACAGCAAAAGAGACACAGATGTAAAGAACAGACTTTGGACTCTGTGGGAGAGGGAGAGGGTGAGATGATTTGGGAGAATGGCACTGAAACATGTATACTATCATGTAAGAAATGAATCGCTAGTCTAGGTTCAATACAAGATACACGATGCTTGGGGCTGGTACACTGGGATGATCCAGAGAGATGATGTGGGGAGGGGGGGCTGGAGGGGGGTTCAGAGTTGGGAACTCATGTACACCTGTGGCGGATTCATGTCAATGTATGGCAAAACCAATACAGTATTGTAAAGTACAAAAATTAAAAAAAAGGGAAAAAAAGGAAAAAATAAAATAAATTAAAAAAAAGAAATCAAATTAAGGGTATTGTGTGCTGTTAGTGAAATCTTCATTGCATAAATATTAATTTTGCCTGAGTATGATGTCTTCATAACTTTAAGATAGGATAAGTTATCTATTGTGAAAACGAAGTTACCTATTTGACTTTAAATTTTTGTGTTTGGGTTTCTACATCTTTATGCTTCTTGGTAATTCAGACATTCATTATTTTCATATCTATCCTTTCCAACATTCTGTCAGGTTTCCTAGTACCATAAACGATGGAATCCTAATTGTGTTTGTATGTGTATATGTGTGTGTACGATTATGCCAGTTTCAAGGAAAACTGTGTGAAACACACTCATATAAACACAAAAACATTTTATTTGCACAAAACATGAACTTCCACACATTTTATTTATTTCTTATGGCATCCTTATGAAGTTGTATTTCAGTTCAATTCAGTCGCTCAGTCATCTCCTACTCTTTGTGACTCCATGAATTGCAGCACTCCAGGCCTCCCTGTTCATCACCATCTCCCAGAGTTCACTCAGACTCATGTCCATCGAGTCGGTGATGCCATCCAGCCATCTCATCCTCTGTCGTCCCCTTCTCCTCCTGCCCCCAATCCCTCCCAGCATCAGAGTCTTTTCCAATGAGTCAACTCTTCACATGAGGTGGCCAAAAAGTACTGGAGTTTCAGCTTCAGCATCATTTCTTCCAAAGAGCACCCAGGGCTGATCTCCTTTAGGAGGGACTGGTTGGATCTCCTTGCAGTCCAAGGGACTCTCAAGGGTCTTCTCCAACACCACAGTTCAAAAGCATCAATTCTTCAGCACTCAGCCTTCTTCACAGTCCAGCTCTAACATCCATACGTGACCACAGGAAAAACCATAGCCTTGACTAGATGGACCTTAGTCGGCAAAGTAATGCCTTTGTTTTTGAATATGCTATCTAGTTTGGTCATAACTTTTCTTCCAAGGAGTAAGTGTCTTTTAATTTCATGGCTGCAGTCACCATCTGCAGTGATTTTGGAGCCCCCCAAAATAAAGTCTGACATTGTTTCCACTGTTTTCCCATCTATTTCCCATGAACTAATGGGACTGGATGCCAGAATAGAGGGTCCTCAAAAGGGTAAAAATAGAATTGGCGTATGATCCAGCAATTTTACTTCTAGGCATATATTCAAGGAATAATGTAATTTGAAAAGATATATGCACCTCAACAGTCATTGCAGCACTATTTACAATAGCCAAGACATGGAATATATATATATATATATTCAATAACCTGTGACAAAACCATGACACAAAAGAATATGAAAAATAATGTGTGTGTGTGTGTATATATATATATATATATATATATATATATATATGTAAAACAGCCACTTTGCTGTACAGCAGAAAATGATACTACATTGTAAATCAATTATACTTCACTCAAATAAATAAAAAAAAAGGAAGAATAACACCTTCTGCTTCTGAGGTTTTGAGCCCTACACTCGTGAGTATTCAGCTCCAGGACAATTGGACCTTACATAATGGACATTCCAGTGATTCTTTTCAAAGCCCTCTTTATGTCTTTATTTCTGAGACTGTAGATGAAGGGATTCAGCATTGGTGTGACCACTGTGTACATCACTGAGGCGATTGCACTTGAGTGTGAGTTGTAAGTACCTGCAGAGCTAAGGTACACTCCTAAGATAGTACAATAAAATAAGGAAACAATTGAGAGATGAGATGCACAGGTAGAAAATGCTTTATACTTCCCATGGGCTGATGACATTCCTCGTATTGAGGAAACTATCTTAGAGTATGAGTAAAGAATACCAGTGAGGGAAACACCACCCAGCGTCCCAGCTGCAAAATACATCACCATGTCATTGAGAAATGTGTCAGAACAGGCAAGTCGAACCACTTGATTAATTTCACAGAAAAAGTGGAGGATTTCCACATCTGTACAGAAGGACAGCCACAACATCATTAAACTTTGGCTTACAGAATTCAGGGCACTCATCACCCAGGACACCAGCACCAGCAGTCCACAGAGCCGGGGATTCATGATGACCATGTAGTGGAGAGGCTGACAGATGGCCATGAAGCGATCATAGGCCATCACAGTTAGGAGGAAGTTTTCCAGTGTAGCAAAGAATAGGAAGAAGTTTATCTGGGTGATGCAGCCTTCATAAGTTATAACTTTGCTCTGTGTCTGTATATTATTTAGCATCTTTGGGATGGTGGTGGAGATACAGCCACAACATCATTAAACTTTGGCTTACAGAATTCAGGGCACTCATCACCCAGGACACCAGCACCAGCAGTCCACAGAGCCGGGGATTCATGATGACCATGTAGTGGAGAGGCTGACAGATGGCCATGAAGCGATCATAGGCCATCACAGTTAGGAGGAAGTTTTCCAGTGTAGCAAAGAATAGGAAGAAGTTTATCTGGGTGATGCAGCCTTCATAAGTTATAACTTTGCTCTGTGTCTGTATATTATTTAGCATCTTTGGGATGGTGGTGGAGATGAAGCAGATGTCTACAAAGGACAGGTTGGAGAGGAAGAAGTACATGGGGGTGTGGAGATGGGGGTCTGAGCTGACAGCCAGGATGATGAGCAGGTTTCCAAACACAGTGATCAGGTATATGGAGAGGAAAAGCCCAAATATGAGGGGCTGCAGTTCTGGTTCATTTGATAATCCCAGAAGAATAAATTCTGAAATTTGTGTATCATTCACTGGTTCCATGTGGTGGAGATGGCTACCTGGAAAAAAAATTAACATGACGAGTTTCTCAAAAATTGCGATTGGAAACCTAATTGAATTCTGCCGTATACACTTTGCATTAGAAGTCAGTATCCATAATTTGGTATGGAACTTTACCCGTCAAGCCATGCTCTTGTGCCTTCTTATTGTGCATCCAGCCTTTTGTCCAGGTGGTCAGGTATTCTACACTTTTAATAAGAAGTTAATGTGACACATTTGAGTAATGTCAGTTGAGGTCTGACCAATATCTAGGCAAAAAGTACAAAAGTCTCTACTGTTCTTCAATAATGGAGAAAAAATATAAAGAAAAAAATCATACAAATTTTCAGATGGTGACAGATGAAGTGAACAAAAGGAAATCAGGTATAACAAAATGGTTAAAGGTATATTCTTTTTTTACCCAGTCATTGAATTAGACTGGAAAATATTTGATTGGAGACCTCATGGAAAAGAGGACGGGAGACACGAGGTTGTCTGGTTGAAGTGTGTGCTGGTCAGAGTGAAAAGCTAGGGCGAAGGACCTGAAAAGCAGTTGTTTCAGAAAGTGAAGGTTAAAAAGTAAGCCACTGTGTCCAGCGGGATGTGCAAGATGGAGAGTGAAGCTAGTGTCAGAGAATTTGGAGCAACGAGGTGTCCTTCCTGTTACAGCTGAGACTTCAAGTCACAGGGAACTTAGTTCACCATATTTTCGCCTGCATTTTATTTCCAAGAGATCCAGTGATTAGAAATGAATCCTTTCCTTATTCTTTTCTTTTTTTATAATTTAATATATTAGTTTATATTATAAGGACCTCATACCGAAGACCCTTATACATGGACTAGGGCTTCCCAAGTGGCGCCAGTGGTAAAGAATCCACCTGTCAATGCAGGAGACATAAGAGGTACAATCCCTGGATCAGGTAGATCTCCTGGAGAAGGGGATAGCAACCCACACCAACATTATTACCTGGAGAATCTCATGGACAGAGGAGCCTGGCAGACTACAGCTCATAGGGTTGTAAAGAGTAGGACATGACTGAAGTGGCTTAGTACACACGTATGCATATGTGGGTTCAGGTATCCCTTTTCTGCTTTGGGAACTGTTCATGTTCCACAACATGCACGCTTGTGCGCTCACACACACACACATACACACACACACTCACCTCTACTGGAATAATGCTACTACGGGTACACTCTCAGCCGCAATAATTAGGAAAACAATGACACAATGCAAGCTGTCAATGTTTTGTGTCAACGTCAATGATTATCTTTCCTGCAAACTATAGTGATAGTACCGAAATTCCAGTTGCTAAGTCTCCCACGGACCTGTGAACATAGGTGGGCCTCCTTTTTAACATGACCATTTTATGTCCAGTAGTCAAAGAAAAATATAAAATATCACTTTAAAAACTGAGAGGGGGAGAAAAGGACATGTAAGGGGAAAAACTTCTAATAAACTTAGGTAATCCATAGAGTTTGTGGTGGAATGTCACCAAAACTAAAGCTTCCTTAGTTTTGGTGACATTCCAGCCCCTATTCTATCCCCATGTTACCCAGAATAGCAAAGCAGCAAAAGCATTTATCTAAAAAAAGAAAGAAGAGATGTATTTATGTTATCAAATATCTGATAGATTTCCCACCAGGAAAATGAGCAAAGGGAATAAACTCACAATCCACAATGTGATATAAAGTTCAACAACAGTGGAGGATTTAAAGAATGATCTGGTAAAAGAATTCCTAAGTGATATCAGCTGTAAAACTTTTGTAGTTTGAAATTCTAGATTTACATTTTGGATCTGCACATGTTTGCTCTTTGAACATGGACAGCCACTGGAACCTTCTAAACGTTAACATTATTATTCAAATTATTGGGATAATAGTACTCACAATAAGATACTTGACAGATTTAGTCAACATATGCAAAACGTTTAGAATAATTCCTTCCTGGTAGTAAATGAATGATTTACATCACTTCTGGTGATGAGATTCGGCCGATTTTTCTCTTTTTCCTCTCAAATGTTTCCATTGCTTTCCCACATCTTAGTTTCTAATCCCCAGCCTTATTTCAGTTTCCGGTCATCTTTCCCATCTATCACAGGGCCCTCTATCCAATATTCACATTAAGCTAAAGAAGCCTTTCTGTATTACAAAGCTGATTGTCCAACTCCCTAACTTAACTCTCACCAGTGACTCCCCAGTAAGGAATGGACCCCAAATTCCATAGCTTCACACCCCAGCCTTGACTCTCCCTAAATGAACCACCAACTTTACACTCATGCTGCCCTTACTCACCTTCATCTCCTGAATACTGAACTTGAGCCACAGATTCACTAGATGCCACAGGCTCGAGTCTGAGAGCATATATGCACCTGTTCCCTCTGCTCGGAGAGTCAATCACTGGTCTACATGGAATTTTTCCCACTTATCTCTATATTGCAAACTCCATCTCCTGTTTTAGAGATGGAGTTTTGGACATCTCCTACATGAACTTTAAAATTATTCCCACATACGGGGAGGGAGGGGGGAGAGGGGTTCAGGATGGAGAACACGTGTATGCCTGTGGCAGATTCATGTTGATGTATGGCAAAACCAATACAATATTGTAAAGTAATTAACCTCTGATTAGAATAAATAAATTTATATTAAAAATTATTCCCACGGAAAAAGGACAGGTTACTGATAATTTAGATAAAAGGTTATCACTGTGTGATTTTTATTCATTCAATATTTTCATCTAGACTGTGAGTGCCTTGAGGCATGTATCAATATCATGCTCCTCAACCCTCCAAACTTAGTTTAGTTGGGAAAAATAGCTGAATAAATAGCTGAATAGCTAAATTATATACTGCATGAAGCAATAAAAGAATATGTTCTCTCAGAAACGGGATGATTAGGGAAGAAAAAGAAGCGGGTAAATGCTAACATAGGTATGGGAGGCATGCTGAAGGAATGTTTTCCATATTCTAAGATTCGGATTTATTAGAGTATCATACTATAGTTTGTAAAAATAAAATAGGATATAACAAACTACACACAGAAGAATAGAGTGCATTGTATTAATACCTGTAGGGAGTTTATTCTTTTTGTTCAGCTGTTCTTATGTGTATATGTGCATACACATGGGTGCATGTGTGCTAAGTCACTTCAGTCATGGCTGACTCTTTGAGACCCTATGGACTGTGCCCCCAGGCTCCTCTGTCCATGGAATTCTCCAGGCAAGAATACTGGAGTGAGTTGCCACGCCCTGCTCCAGGGGATCTTTCCGACTCAGGGATCAAACACACGCCTCTTACGTCTCCCGCACTGGCAGGTAGGTTCTTCATCACTAGTGCCACCCGGGAAGTCACCTGCACAGGTGTGCTCCTTGGTTGCTGTGTGCTCAAGCTGAATCACATGTAAAAGGTGTGTTTTCCTCTGGGACACATTCTGAACAGCTTCTTATCCACCGCAGTTAATGCAAGAATACTTACAAGAGAGGCTAGTCCTTAAAAGGGTGAGAAGCAATGTGACTAGCGCTCAAGAGAAGAGTTCGGTTGCAGAGAGAACAGGCAGCACCGTGGGTGCGGAAGTGACTCTGGGGACCGCATGCTGACTGCACTTTGGTTCCTCCACTCGCCTCATTACGGCATTCACATTACAGCCTTGACTGAATCTTTATTCTGTATTTATTCCTGTGTATTTGACTACACATATTCTCATACATTTCAAAGAATGAGGTAATAAGACAGTGGATGAGGATGTCACGTCTCTCAGTTTTTTTATGTGGTATCGTTGTCATTCTTGGACTTTGAGTTTGGATCTCTTTTTGCTAAAACCGTTGGTCACATTTCACTTCTGTTTCTGATTCTTGTCTCAAACGCAAAGACCTCCCCACAATATACTCTATAAAATCCTCCTCATGCCACAAAACTTACTTACTCCTTTCTTATTTGATTTATACCTAAGGACGTTTTTGTCATACATGCATTTTTTTACTACACTCTTCTTTCTCCATGGAAATATGAGAGCCAAAGCAGAGACCTCACCTGCTTTGTTCACTCAGGTGGTTTCATAATGGTGTGCATTTATACAGAAACAAATATTTTAAAAAATTAAAATTTCAAAATAAAAAGAACACCAAGGGGAACAACACTAGATTAAATATATTGGGTTCAAAACAAAGTTATTAAGCAAATAGAATGAGAAAATAAAATGAACTTCTGAAAGAAAAATATAAAGAGTAATAGTCATATTAACACAGGTTTTAAATATAATAATATGGGTAAAAATTTAAAAGAGAATGGAAAAATGCAATTTAAAAATAGTGCAGGAAGTTGTATCTAAAATTTTAATTTCAACCTACACAAACATAAATGGTTTAAAATATGCTTATGGAAAACATATAAGTGATCTTTAATTGTATGCAAAAGCACATATTCCATAAGAAGGCAGCAAATAACTGCTCTTTTTAAAATAGACTACTCACAAAAGGCAAAAGGTGCTAGAAACAAAAAACATGTGAGATTATATGGTAATGCATATAACAGGTGGTTTACTACTTCTATGGATGCATAGGAGGACTGCAAGAAAATCAAACCAGTCAATCATAAGTGAAATCAGTCCTGAATATTCATTGGAAGGCCTGACGCTGAAGCTGAAGCTCCAATACTTTGGCCACCTGATGTGAAGAGCTGACTCATTGGAAAAGACCCTGATGCTGGGAAAGATTGAAGGCAGGAGGAGAAGGGGACAGAGAGGATGAGACGGTTAGATGGCATCACCGATTCAATGAACATGAGTTTGAGCAAGCTCTGGGAGTTGGTGATGGACAGGGAAGCCTGGCATGCTGCAGTCCATGGGATCACAAAGAGTTGGACATGAATGAGCAACTAAACTGAAATGAACTGATGGATGCATAAGAACTTTCGATGTTTAAAAAATCAGTAGGAGAGAGGATAAAATATGACCAATTGATAGATTTATACATCCCAAACTTATAAGCTCTCATGCAACCCAACAACAGATATATTACATTTACATACATGATTTAAATTGCAAAGTGTAAAATTTTTTTAAAAGAATTTGTAAATCTTTGTTTGCTGCTGCTAAGTCGCTTCAGTCGTGTCCAACTCTGTGCGACCCCATAGACGGCAGCCCACCAGGCTCCCCCATCCCTGGGATTCTCCAGGCAAGAACACTGGAGAGGGTTGCCATTTCCTTCTCCAATTCATGAAAGTGAAAAGTGAAAGTGAAGTCGCTCAGTCACGTCCGACCCTCAGCGATCCCATGGACTGCAGCCTACCAGGCTCCTCCGTCCATGGGATTTTCCAGGCAAGAGTACTGGAGTGGGATGCCATTGCCTTCTCCAAAATCTTTGTTTAAAGAAATGCAATTAAAAAACCAAGAATAAACAAAGAATAGGGAAGTGGTTGGAGCTTAGAACAGTTTGGGGTGAAATGGTACCTGAGACACCTATATGTGAGGGAAAGAGTGGGGAGAGAGAAGTTGCATGTGTCTATTTCAGCATAGAAGGTTTGTCAAGGTATGTAAAATACATCTCATTCTCCCCCTCATCCACATGTTGAAGTATAATTCCAAGCCTTTTCTCTCAGAGTTGGAGATGAGATATATTATAAAAGAAATCATACAAAAAAAAAAACCTGGAAAGAAACAATCTGAGTCCAGTGCTTAAAGCAAAGAATATGCATAAACAGTTTGTGATAAAGCAAATGGCTAATAAACCTCCAAATATATCCAGTCTCCCAGGTAATAAATAGCTGCAAAGATAAGCTCTTTACCATCTGTCTGTTTGCATATTAAATTTAATTATTTTTCAAGTGAATGCTCAATGTAAGAGAAAATTTTGTGAAATGTGTATCAAAAATTGTAGTTTCCAGGTAATAGCTATGCTGTTGATTTGAATCTTTGTGACTGCATAGACTGCAGCACATCAGCCTTCTCTGACTTTCACTATCTCCCAGAATTTGCTCAAATTCACATACCATCTTGTAAAAAATTAAACAATTAAAACAATTGTTTAAAAATTGTTTTTAAAATTAAATTATGTCATTATTTCACTGCAAATTCCTCTTTATGTAATAGCTTATTTTCCTACCCTACATCTCCCTGGAAATGTTCAAATTTTATGATACCATTGTGCATCCAATTTCTTCTTGAATTTCACCGGGTATATTTTCATTCTTATCACTTAATTATCACTAATAATCTTATACTGCTGAATCTGATAGGTGATTCTCTCTGAACATATTAAATGAATTGATTATAAATCAGTTAATCAACCATGCATGTAACAGGGAGATCTGTTGGTTCAAAACCAGGTATTTGGGTTTCTAAGTGACTGCAGGTAAATGTTCTTGGATTTCATTCTCTGCGGCTTTCTCCTGAAGTGTCTACTGGGCTGTAAGACTCACCTGGATGGAAAGGTTGAGATGGAGGTCTCTAGGTGGAAGTCCAAAACTTCCCCAGGTGGTTGATATTGGAGAATGAAGCTCTGTTCCTAGATAAGAAAGAAGTAAGAAGCGAAGTATGGGTCCCTGAGCCAGACTCAGGAATCCAAATGCACAAACCATGACTTTGCCAGCTCAAAGTGGAACATGCTTAGACCTAGCAGCAGTGGAGATAGTTACAGCTCTGCATATCCACTGTATTTTCTTATTAGCACATTTTTCCACTGTTACTCCAATCCCAAGCACATTTCCCCCATGGGAACTTATCTGGACAGAATGGAAATTTTCTGGGCTGATTTGTTCCCAAGAGACCAGTTAGATGTCAAGTGTATCCAGTGCTTATTACTACTCCGTTAACTCTTCTGGATTCCAAAGTTATAACAGTGAACTTTTTATAGTCATGAGACAAAGATTTCTCCAAAGCTAAGTCTGATTGTCCCATTTGTTCTTTAAAAAAGTCCATCCAATTAGGACTATACAATCAGAACCCTTATTCTAAATTTTCAGAATTGTTGTTCAGAGGGGTTAGATAGATCATGTAGGTACAAAAACCAATGAGAGGAAAGACTAAAATATCTTACACTAAAATCTGTACACTATCTTACACTAAAACCTGTAATATATTGATGAGAAAAATTGAAGAAGACAAATAGATGAAAAAATATAAGGTGTCCATGTCTTGGAAGACTTAATATTATTGAATGCTGATACTACCCAAAACATTCTATAGATTTATTATGCACCCTCTATCAAAATTTCCAAAACTTTATTCATAATAAAGCTCAATAAATTGAGTTCCTTAAATTGTGTAGATGAGTTGAATTCAAATAAAAGGAAATTCCTGGAAATGAATGGACAAGTTCTCCTTACAAAATCTGGTTAAAACATAGCAATTTTGGCTCCATTTATTTAAATCCTGCAATCATGGGTAGTTTTTCAGCCCCAGAACAGATGACAATGTTATACCTGCCTTCCTAATGATTCTTTCCAGAGCCCTCTTTATGTCTTTGTTCCGCAGACTATAAATGAAGGGGTTCAGCATGGGTGTGACCACTGTGTACATCACTGAGGCGATTGCACTTGAATGTGAACTGTGGGTAGCAGCAGAGCTAAGGTACACTCCTAAACACGTACAATAAAACAAAGAGACAACTGAGAGGTGAGATGCACAGGTGGAAAATGCCTTATACTTCCCCTGAGCTGATGAGATTCTTTGTATTGAAGAAACTATCTTGGAATATGAATAAAGAATCCCAGTGAAGGAACCACCACCCAATATTGCAGCTGCAAAATACATTACTATCTCATTAAGAAACATGTCAGAACAGGCAAGTTGAATCAACTGATTAATTTCACAGAAAAAGTGGGGGATTTCCAAGTCTGTACAGAAAGACAATCTCAATACCATTACACTTTGTAACAAGGAATTCAGGGCACTCATCATCCAGGACACCAGAACCAGCAGACCACAGAGCTGGGGGTTCATGATGACCATGTAATGCAGGGGGTGACAGATGGCTACAAATCGGTCACAGGCCATCACGGTCAGGAGAAACATGTCCAGTACTGCAAAGAGTATGAAAAAATACATCTGGGTGATGCAGCCTTCATAGGTGATGGCTTTGCTCTGTGTCCTTATGTTCTGCAGCATCTTTGGGATGGTTGTGGAGGTGAAGCAGATGTCTACAAAGGACAGGTTGGAGAGGAAGAAGTACATGGGGGTGTGGAGGTGGGGGTCTAAGCTGGCAGCCAGGATGATGAGCAGGTTTCCAAGCACAGTGATCAGGTACATGGAGAGGAACAGACCAAATATGAGGGGCTGCAATTCTGGTTCCTCTGAAAATCCCAGAAGAAGAAATTCCAAAACTTTTGTATTATTCTCTGGTTCCATGTGGTGAATGTGACTATCAAGAAACAAAAATAACATGACTACTTTTCTCAGGAATTAGCATTGTAAACATAGCTTAAACTCTACAATTCATATTTTGCATTTAATATTAATATTTATAATTTCATTTTTTTTAATTTTTATTTTTTGTTTAATGCTTATTCCATTTCACAGCACTGCATTGGTTCTGCCATACATTGACATGAATCAGCCACAGGTGTGGATGATCTCCCCATGTTAAAGCCCCCTCCCACCTCCCTTCCCTGCCCATCCCGCCGGTTCATCCCATACACCGGCCCCAAGCATCCTGTATCCTGTGTTGAACATAGACTGGTGCTTCATCTCCCATATGATTGTATACATGTTTCGTTGTCCTTCTCCCAGATCTTCCCACCCTCTCCCTCTCCCTCTGAAGCCAACAGTCCGTTCTATACCTCTGTGTCTCTTATATTGTTATAATTTCATATGAAAAATTTCCCTCAAGTGATCCCATGTGCTATCTCTGAATACTTCATCCCACATTCAATCTTCTCCTCATAAAATCATTTATTCTAAACTTTGAAGAGAAAGTATGTCACATATTTGGCAGTATAAATTGAAGACTGACTAACTTCTGGATAAAGAGTATACAGTGCTAATATACAACAGTTCATACAGTTCAGTGATGGAGGAAGAATAGAAGCAAATAAGAAACTATAAAATTATCAGATAATGACAGGTGCTGTAAAGTTAAAAAAATCAGTCTTAAAAAAGAGACTTAAGGGGTATATTAATTTTTTGTGATAAAGATAAGCTTTCTTGGTCCTGGAAACCATTCAATCTTGGATACCCAGAAGAGTAAATAAGCAAAATACATTTTACCAAAAAGAAAGGAATGATATATTTATATGATCAATGTAGAACATCCTACTAGAAAAATTGACAAGAGAAATAACTTAAAAATTCACAAAGGAAAGTATTGAAACTAAAACCAAAATGAAGGATTTTAAAAAGTTATCTGTTACAATATTTTTCTAAATAAGATCAAATGCAAAACTTTTATAATTTGAAGGTCTTTCTAAGTGATATCAAATGCAAATCTTTTGTAATCTGAAACTCTAGTTTTGAGTTTTGCTTCTCTTAAAAAAGAGACTTAAGGTGTATATTAATTTTTTGTGATAAAGATAAGCTTTCTTGGTCCTGGAAACCATTCAATCTTGGATACCCAGAAGAGTAAATAAGCAAAATACATTTTACCAAAAAGAAAGGAATGATATATTTATATGATCAATGTAGAACATCCTACTAGAAAAATTGACAAGAGAAATAACTTAAAAATTCACAAAGGAAAGTATTGAAACTAAAACCAAAATGAAGGATTTTAAAAAGTTATCTGTTACAATATTTTTCTAAATAAGATCAAATGCAAAACTTTTATAATTTGAAGGTCTTTCTAAGTGATATCAAATGCAAATCTTTTGTAATCTGAAACTCTAGTTTTGAGTTTTGGTTCTGATATATTTGCTCTTTAATTTTGGAAAATCACTGGAAATATTCTAAATGTTAATATCCTCACCCAGACAACAGGAATAGCAGTAGCTATCCTCTTGGAGTAGCTGACAGATTTAGTGGTGGTGGTTTAGTTGCTAAGTCGCAGGAGCCCGGCAGATTTCATCAGTACACATAAAAAGCTTTGCAGAGTTCCTTCCTGCTGGTGGGCTTCTCTGGTGGCTCAGTGGTAAAGAATTAGCCCTCCAGTGCAGGAGCCACAGGAGATGCAGATTTGATCTCTGGGTAGGGAAGATTCCCCTGGAGAAGAAAATGTCAACTAACTTTAGTATTCTTGCCAGAATAATCCCATGGATGGAGGAGACTGGTGAGCCACAGTCCATGGCGTTTCAAAGAGTCAGACGCTACTGTGCAGGCACATGCCCTATACTACAACTGCTTCCTGTTAGTAAAGCAGTGACCTCTGGCAATGAGATTTGACTGTTTTTTTCCCCTTCTTCCTCTCAAATGTCTCCATTGCTTTCCTACTGAGGTTCCTAATACTACCTGTCTTTCACAGGCTGGTACCCCTGCAGCCAGTATTTACATTGACCCATAGAACCTTTCTATATTACAAAGCAGACTGCCCAACTCCCAGACTTAATCATCTCCCAGTGTCTCCCCATTGGAGGATGAACTCCAAATCCCATAATTTCAAACTCTAGGCTTGACTCTTATTATCTGAATCACCAAGTTCATCTCCTTGTGCTACGCTCACCCATATCAATTCCATAAATATTGATCTTCAGTCACAGCATCACTGGATATCACAGGTTCAAGACTCAAGAGTCCGTGTGCATCTGTTTACCTCTGCTTGGAGAGTCAACTACTGGTCTATTTGGAACTTTTCATTCACCACTATCTTCAAAATGTCCTCTTCTTTATTAGACTGCTTATGTAATCTCATTCATGAATCATTTAAAAAATATTCCCACATATAAAGAAGTGTTTCTCTTGCAATAATTTGTAATTTTTGTTTAATTATATACCTATTATCCTCTCTAGACTGTGAATGCCTTGAGGCACTTATTAATACCACACATACTCAACACCCCAGACTTAGTTCAGTTAGGAACAGTAGCTGAGTAAATGTACATTGCATGAAGGAGTAAAAGTATATGTTCTCACAGAAGTTGCTGATGATGAAAGAAGCAAAAGAAGCCAAGAAATACTAACATAGGTATGGAAACATGCTGTAGAATATTTTCCATATTCTGAGATCCAGACCTATTAAAGGGTCAGACTATGTGATTTGTAAGAATAAAATAGAATAAGTAAAACACAAAAGAAAATATCAGAGTGCATCATACATAATAAGGGTTTTTTATTCTCTTTGTTCAGATGTTCTGGAGAAGGAAAGGGCAACCCACTCCAGCATTCTTGCCTGGAAAATTCTATGGACAGAGGAGCCTGGCAAGCTACAGTCCATGGAGTTGCAAAGAGTCGGACACAACTGAGTAACTAACACTTGTTCAGATGTGTCTGTGTCTGTATGTGTGTGCACATATGCATATGTATCTATTTCTTGCTTGCCTGTGCACACATGCTAGATCACATGTTAAAAGCATGCAGACAGCTTGGCACTTCATAGAAGTTTCTTATTCACTGGGATAAATGCAAAGATAGGGAAAGCAATCTTGTTGAGGGAAAGCAATACAAATAAAGAGCTCAGCAGGAGGCAGGTTGCGGAGAGGACAGGCAGCAGCATGGGCACGGCAGTGATCCCAGACTCGAGGGATGAGCACTGACCACACTTCTTTTCCTCTTTATACAACATCTCAGTATCCACATGAAGCCCTGACTGAATTTTTATTTCATATCTGTTCCTATATATTTGACTACATCTATTTCTATATGGTTCAGTGGACTTCTCTAGTAGCTCAGCTGGTAAAGAATCTGCCTGTAATGCAGGAGACTCTGGTTTGATTCCTGAGTCAGGAAGAGCCCCTTGAGAAGGGATCAGCTACCCATTCCAGTATTCTTGGGCTTCCCTCATGCCTCAGCTGGTAAAGAATCCACCTGCAATGTGGGAGAGCTGGGTTCGATCCCTGGGTTGGGAAGATTCCCTGGAGGAGGGCATGGCCACCCACTCCAGTATTCTTGGCCTGGAGAATCTCATGGACAGAGGAGGCTGGTGGGCTGCCGTGCACGAGATTGCAAAGAGTCAGACACGACTGAGTGACCAAGCACATGTGGTTCAATAGCGGATGAAGCTGACCCTTCTGTTAATTTTCTTACGTGTCAATTTCTTTATTATTTTGGGGCTTTGATTTTGTTCTATTTTTTTCTGGAAAAACCCATTGGTCACACTCTACTTCTCTTTTTTATATTTCACTTCTTTTACTTATATTGAGTGGAAAGAGATCTCCAGAACAACCAACCCCAACAGGATGCAAAATACAGTGTATACTATGATTACAACTCTGCTGAAATATATCTGCCGATGGACTAACACTGGAAATGAATAAGCAAAAATGAAAGCAACTGTGTGATACGGTGATCTGAAAAGAGATGAGTTTTCTTTTGTTATTCTCTGCTTTTCAATCTTTCTGTAATGTCATCAGGGAGGGCTTCCCAGATGGCATTAAAGGTAAAGAACCTGCCTGCCAAAGCAGGAGACAAAAAAAAAAAAAATTATAATGGAGTGTAGTTGATTTACAATGCTATACTAGTTTCAGGCATAGAGCAAAATGATTTAGTCAAACAGAGATATATATCCATTATTTTTCAAGTTCTATTTCTGATTCTTGTCCCAGATGAGGAAGCCACCTCACAGTGTGATTGATAAAATCCTAAACATGCCACAAAATCTACCTTTTCTTTAATTTGGTTTATGCCGATGGCATTCTGTAATACACACATTTATTTTGTGGTAATCTTCTTTCTCTATGGAAAAAAAAAAAAAAGGAGATCCAAAAAGCATGGACCTCACCTGCTTTCCTTGCTCTTGTGGCTTCATAAAGGTGTGTATTTATATAAAATGGATTTTTAGAAAATGGAATTTATGAAATAAATAGAATAGCATGCTAAATATAGTGGACAAAAAACAACTAAACAAAACTGAATAAGATAGTAAGATGAATTTTTGAAAGAAATAATATACAAAAATTTCTAGTCAATAGTACTGGAGTGGATTGCCATTTCCTTCTCCAGGGGATCTTCCTGACCCAGGGATCGAACCTGTGTCTCCCACATTGTAGACAGATGCTTTACCGTCTGAGCCACCAGGGAAGTCAATATATAAAATAACAGTAGTCAAATTTATACAAGTGAAATGAAATGAGCAAAAACATAAAAAAAGAATAGGCATTATAATTTAAAAAATTATTATAGTAAGAGGCATGCAAAAATATAAATTCAATCTAAATACATATGTGAATGAAAGTTGCTCAGTCGTGTCTGATTCTTGGTGACCCCATGTACTGTAGCCTGTCAGGCTCCTCTGTCCATGGAATTTTAGAGGCAAAAATACTGGCACTTTGGGTAGCCATCAGCTTCTCCAGGGGATCTTCCTGATCTAGAGATCAAACACAGGTCTCCCATATTGCAGGCACATTCTTTATTGTCTGAGCCACCAGGAAAGCCTTAAATATGTTTAAATGGATTCAAACATGTTTATGAAAAAGAAATAAGCAATAAATTCAGTTCAGTTCAGTTCAGTCGATCAGTCGTGTCCTACTCTTTGCGACCCCATGAATCGCAGCACGCCAGGCCTCCCTGTCCATCACCAACTCCCGGAGTTCACTCTGACTCACGCAATAAATTAGTTGAATGAAAAAGTATGTGTTCCACAAAAGGGCAACAAATTAATGCCATTTTAAAAACAGATCTACTCATAAAAGGCAAAAGGTAGCCCTAAGTAAAAACCGAGGGTGGGATGATTTGGGAGAACAGCACTGAAACATGTATACTATCATATAAGAAATGAAGCGCCAGTCTATGTTCAATACAGGATACAGGATGCTTGGGGCTGGTGTACGGGATGATCCTAGGAGATGGTGTGGGGTGGTTGGTGGGAGCGGGCTTCGGCATTGGGAGATCGTGTACACCTATGGCTGATTCATGTCAATGTATGGCAAAACCAATAGAGTATTGTAAATAGAATAAAGTATTAAATAAAAAAAACATAAAAACAAACAAACAAAAAAACATGTGGATAAGATGGCAATTCACATAAATGAGGGTTTATTATTACTAAGGACGCAGAAGAATTTCTATGTTTGAAAAGCAGTGGGAGGGAGGCCAAAATAGACCAACGGAGAGTTTTGACCACTTCCAGTTTATGCACTCTCATACAACCCAGCAAATGCAGTGTACACACATACAAGAATTAAATGGTACATGGCAAACTTCCTTCAAAAATGATAACCCTTTGTTTGAAAGAATGCAATAAAAACAAGAATAAAGAGAGACTCATATAGGGAATCTGGAGTAGGGGAAGCTGTTGCAGTTTAGAGCAACCGTGAAATGGAGCTATGGAAATGGTGCCTGACCCACTTGTGTTGGGAGGGGAAGAGTAGAGACAGAGAAGCTGCCTGTATCTCCTTTCAGCAACAAGGCTTGTCAAGGTATTTAAAATACATTTCGTGCTCCCTTTCTTCCACCTGTTGGAATGAGTTTCCTGGCCTTTTCTTAGCCAGAGGAGAAAGAAGTTATAAAAGAAGGGATGTAGGAAAAAAAAAAGAAAAATAATAGAACACTCAGAAGCCAGTATGTGAAAGAATTTGCATGGACAGTTTACAGTAGAGAAAGTAAATAGCTATTAAGTCCCTAAATATATTCAGCCCACAGGTAGTGAACTAATTGCAAAGTTAACCCTTTTACCATATGCCTGTTTGTATAGTAAATGCAATTTTTAAACAAGTGAACACTCAAATCTGAGTAAAGACTCTGTGACATGTGTGACTCAAGAACTGTGTTTCTAGGTAGTTATCACAGCCATTGATCTAGATCTTCCTTATGAATGTTCCAACATATTGCATGTTAAAAATTAAAAAGTAAATAAAATGTTGTCACTTCACTACAAATCACTTCTAAACAAATCGTTTATTTCCTACTCCCTCAACTGCAAAAGTCCGTGGAAACATTAAAATTTTACTGATCACTATGCTTCCCATTTCCTCTTGAGTCTCTTCCAACTAGATTTGCAGTCATATAACTTAATTATCAATTGTAATTCTTGTATTTCTGAATTCATAGGTACTTTCCTTTTAAGTTGTTAAATACATTTGTTATAAACTAATCAAGCAAACAAGCAAACATGGAGATCTCTTGGCTCTGGGTCAGTTGCTTGGGTTTTCAGGTGACCCCAGATAAATAGTGTTGAGTTTCATTCCCTGTGACTTTCTCTTTCAGTGGTTATTTCTTGCTTGGACTCACCTGGGTGGGAAGTCTGAGAGGAAGGTCTCTGTGTGAAAGTCCAAATTCTTCCCTGAATGGTTGATGATGTTGATTGAAGTTCTGTCTTTAAACAAGAGATGATTAGGAAGCATGGAAGCAAAACCAGGCTTGGGAATCTAGATGAAAAACCATGCCTTCTCCAGCTCAAGATAGAACTGCTCAGACATTGCAGCAGAGGAGATATTTATAGTTATGTTTTCTGTCTCTCCTCATTATTTTCAGCACATTTTCCATTGTTACTCCAACCTTTGAACACATCATTTCCTCAGGGAAACTTGTCTGGACAGAATGGAAATTTTCCATCCTGATTTGCCATTCCCAGGTGAACAGGTTAGAAATCAGGTGTATCTGATTCTTATTGTTACTCCATGAGGTCCCCTCTCTCCCAGAGGTCTGACACTGAAACTTTTTACAACACTCAGTCAAAGTTTTCTTCCATGTCTAAGTCTGAGGGACCCATCTTGACTAGGTCACTTGGCCCTCAGAAGCACTGGCTTGTGATGGGAACACAACTCCTGATACATCTCCAGAAAATTACTGCTTCTTCTTCGATAAGTGAGAGAAGTGTGTGCCTTGTTATAAAACTCCTAGGCTTCATAATGCCTTTAACACATCAGTAAATGCATATGAAAAGTTGATATTTAGTCCTTTATTTATAAAACATTTGATAATTATAAGATATCATTTAGATTTTTTAATACACCATGGGCTGAGCTTAGAATCTTACATATTATTTCATTTATTTTTTGCAATAGTCCATCTTATGAGGATTGTACCACAATGAGCCTCCTTATAAATTTGCAGTGATTGCAATTTGGGTGATTAGCCTAAAACTTACTAATTGAGTAAGAGGTGTGTTTTGATTAGACCACAAGATATTTCTACTTCTCTCACTCCAGGCTCTGACTTCTCAATCAGAGATGATTTCATCTTCTGAAGACACTTGGCAATATCTGGAGAAATTGTTGATTGCCATATCAGGGGAAGTGCTGCTCACTGATAGTGGGTTCAGGCCAGGGTTACAGCTCAACAGTCTGCAAAGTAAAAATTGCCTCCACCCTAGAGAGTTATCTAACACAATGTCAACAGTAATGAAGTTCAGAAACACCATTCTGAGCAAGCACTTCTTCCAACATAGATGTGTACATGAATCACTAGGGTATCATGTTTAAATGAAGATTCAAATTTGGCAGGACTTTTAAAGTGCTACACTCAATATGTCAGTAAATTTGGAAAACTCAGAAGTAGCCATGGAACTGGAAAATGTCAGTTTTCATTACAATCCCAAAGAAAGGGCAATGCCAAATTCTAACTATCATACAGTTCTGCTCGTTTCACATGCTAGTAAGATTATGCTCAAAATCATCCAAGCTAGGATTCAGCAGTTCCTGACCTGATAATTTCCAAATGTGCAAGCTGAGTTTCAAAGAAGTAGGGGAACCAGAAATCAAACTGTCAACATTCTTTGGATCATGGAGAAAGCAAGAGAATTCCAGAAAAATCTAATCCTGCTTCGTTGACTACAATGAAACCTTTGACTATGTGGATAGAAAGAAACTGTGGAAAATTCTTAAAGAAATTGGAGTACCAGATCACCTTACCTGTCTCCTGAGAAACCTGAATGTGGGTCAAAAAGCAACAGAACTGGACATGAAACAACTGACTGGTGCAAAATTGGAAAAGGAGTACATCAAGGCTGTAGAATTCACTCTGTTTATTTAACTTCTATGCAGAGTACATCATGTGAAATGCTGGGCTGCTTGGAGCACAATCTGCAATCAAGATTGGTGGGAGAAATATCGACAACCTCAGATATGTAGATGGTATCACTTTAATGGAAGAGAGTGAAGAGAAATTAAAAAGCCTCTTGATAAGGGTGAAAGAATGAAAAATCTGGCTTGAAATTCAATATTCAAAAAACTAAGATCATGGCATGCAGTCCCATCACTTCATGGCAAATAAAAGGGAAAAAGTGGAAGCAGTGGTGGATTTTATTTTCTTGGGTTCCAAAATCACTGTGGATGGTGACTTCAGCCATACAATTAAAAGATGGTTGCTCTTTGGAAGGAAAGTTATGCAAAACCTGGACAGCATATTAAAAAGCAAGGACATCACTTTGCCAACGAAGGTTGATATGGTCAAAACTATTGTCTTTCCAGTAGTCATGTATGGATATGAGAGTTGGACCATATTAAAAAAAAAAAGAAAAGAAAAGAAAAGAAAGAAAGCTGAGCACCAAAGAATTGATACTTTCAAGTTGTGGTGTTGGAGAATACTCTCGAGAGCCCTTTGGACTGCAAGGAGATCAAACCAGTTGATCCTAAAGAAAATCAACTCTGAATATTCATCAGAAGGACTGTTGCTGAAGCTCCAATACTTTGGCCCCTTAATGTGAAGGCCCAGCTCATTGCAAAAGACCCTGATGATGGGAAAGATTGAAGGCAACTAGAGAAGGGGGCAGCAGAGGATGAGATGGCTAGATAGCATCGTTGACTCAATGGACATGAATTTGAGCAAACTCCCATAGATGGTGGGGGACAGAGGAGCCTGGCATGCTGCAGTCCATGAGTTTGCAAAGAGTAGGACATGACTTAGCAACTGAAAAACAACAGGGTTACCCAGAGATCCTGCATTTGTAATAAATTCCCAGATGTTGTTGATGTTGTAAGTCTTACTCTGTGGATCACACTCTGAATGTCAGTACTGTGGTCCAGAGTGAGGTGTAGGTTTTAAAGTCTTCTCTGTTAAGAATATTCCTTTCCACCTCTGGTCTGATGTAAGGTGGTCAAATATTGAACTCAGTCACTCTACTACTGCATATATAATTTTACATGTGCCTCTTGGGTATTTCACTCTTGGTAGGAAATAATAATTTTGACCTGTGCACCTTTTGTGTAAGTGGATAGATTTCACCTAAGCAGTTATTGTCTAAGTTGATAATATTTTAGATATCACATTGCGGCTGTTATGACTATGTCTGAGTTCAGAATTGACTAAAATCATTGGGACTCCAGAGAATCTTTTAAAATAAGAAGGGAGTCCAGGAATGCTCTGATAGTAGATTGAATTGTGATTTTAAAGGCATATCTCCTTCCAGAATTCCACCCAGGGAGGAGAGTGTTTGAGAGCCCACCATTCTGTGCCTTGTTCTACACAGGGACATAAACTCTGGCCCCTTCATGATGGCTCCATATTATCTCAGGAAGAATTTTTGGACTCTCTTAAGCTATTTTACTCTTTCTATGATCTACTCAGAATATGTGCAAAGCTGTCATTTCTTGGTGAATCATCGTATTTCTCCAACTCTTTTTATTTTCCTTTGTTGCAAGTCTGTAGCTTAGAATTCATAAGCAATTGATGTCAGTAGTAGTACGAAATACTTGTGTTTGTTTCCGCCTTGAGTAGAATTTTTATTTTTCAAAATTACTGCATTACTCCCTTATTATCTTAAGAGGAATGTACCTCCCATCCATTACTTTGTGCCTTGAAGGTGCGAGTGAGAGGAATACATGTCCCCACTTATGAATCTTGACATGACATGTTCAGAGCCTAAGGAGAAGCGGTACGAGGCTTTGGAAGAGTCCACCGTTTCTATTACTATTACTGTGCCCTCTTTCATGAGAACGGGCACTTTCCACCTAGGAGCTGGTCCACTGGTATGGCTCCCAGACATGCAGGTAGCCTAGCAGAATATGGCCAGAGCCATAGGCACTTTGCACCATGCATCTAATTGATAATAGGTAAACAATTGTTATTTTAAGCCACCATGTTTAGGGAGTTGCTTGTTGCCACAGCAGAATTGACTAATATACTACTTTGCGTACATATTAAGTCACTTCAGTCATGTCTGACTCTTTGCAACCCTAAGGACCATAGCCCACCAAGTTCCTCTGTCCATGGGATCCTCCAGACAAGAATACTAGAGTAAGTTGCCACGCTCTTCTCTAAGGGATCTTCGTGTCCCAGGGATTGAACCCGCATCTCTTGTATCTGCTGAATTGGCAGGTGGGTTCTTTACTTCTAGCGCCACCTGGGAAGTCCTATGCCCCTTTACATGATGTTTAATGATAATTAATATTTATCTACCAACTAAATGGATACTACAGAGTACAGACCTGTTCAAGTATATATTCTCATGTGATGTGCATATGGGAATAGAATCTCTAAAAGAAAAACCACAGCCTGAAACATTTCAAATATTAAAAAATTTAATCCTGAGTACTTTCATCCAGTCCCCACTGGTTTAATTACTGATTTATGGAATGGTAATAAAATAATTACATGAATACCTTATTTTCTGAGCTCAAATTATTCTCAGTTTCCTTCCCAAACTCAGGAATCAAATAGACTTAGATACCAAAGTGCTACTTGTACTATTTGGGGAAGGAACTGGCAACCCAGTCCAGTATTCTTGCCTGAGAATCCTATGGATAGAGGAGCCATGGGGTCACAAAGAGTTGGACACAACTGAGCGACTAATCTACACATACTTGCACTATTACACCTTTTATTAGATATTATTTTTATTTTTGCCTTTTAAAATTAATAAACTTATTATTTAATTTATTCATTTTAATTGGAGGCTAATTACTTTACAATATTGTATTGGTTTTTGCCATACATTGACATGAATCAGCCATGGGTGTACATGTGTTCCCCATCCTGAACCCCACTCCCACCTCCCTCCCCATCCCATCCGTCAAGGTCATCCCAGTGCACCAGCCCTGAGCACCCTGTCTCATGTGTCAAACCTGGACTGGCGATCTGTTTCACATATGATAATAGACATGTTTCAATGTTATTCTTTCAAATTATCCCACCCTTGCCTTCTCCCACAGAGTCCAAAAGACTGTTCTATGCATCTGTGTCTATTTTGCTGCCTTGCATATAGGGTCATCATTACCATCTTTCTAAATTCCTTATATATGCATTAGTATACTGTATTGCACACCTTTTATTAGATATTAAAGAAATATTCATTCTTTCCTCTCTCTCTCCCTCTCTCTATGTCTCTCCAAACAACATTAAAGAAAGTTGTAAAATTCAGTTCCTGTCTCGACTGTGGAAATCTGGAAAGCACTTTCTTTAACAGGAAAGGGACAGATAAACTATGAAATTGTATCTTTTCTTGAACTTATTGGAGAGTGGAAATCTCAGAGCAACCATCTATTCTGAAATCTAAGGCGAGTCAGGTGCATCCAGTAAGAGTCAGGGGCTTGAGGAAGTGTTTTCTTGGGGGACTATAATGGGAGAAAGGTCATGTCAACATTCATCAGGCAAGGTTTCAGGTAAAATCTTGCTGTTTCTTGGTTGCTAAGTCATGTCTGACTCTGCAACCCCATGAACTGCAGCATGCCAAGTTCCCTGTCTTTCACTACCTCTATGAGTTTGCTCAAAAGTTCATGTCCCTTGAGTCAGTGATGCCATTCAACTGTCTCATTCTGTCACCCCCTTCTCCTCCTGGCCTCAATCTTTCAGCATCAGGGTCTTGTCCAAGAAGTCAGCTTTTCTCATCAGGTGGCCAAAGGATTGGTGCTTCAGCTTCAGCATCAGTTCTTCCAATGGAATATGGGGGTTGATTTCCTTCAGGATTGACTGGTTTAATCTCCTTGCTCCACAAGGGATTCTCAAAATTCTCCAGCACCACAAGTCAAAAACATCAGTTCTTTAGTGCTCAGCCTCCTTTATGGCTCTACTCTCATATCTGTACATTACTACTGAAAATGCTATAGCTTTGAGTATAGGACCTTTGTTGGCAAAGTGATGTTTCTGCTTTACAATATGTTATCTAGGCTTGTCAGAGCTTTCCTTCCAAGAAGCAAGTGTCTTTTAATTTCATGGTTGCAGTCACCATCTATGGTGGTTTTTGAGCCCAAGAAAATAAGTAAAAATCTTAGAGACTATTTAAATATCAAGTGTGGATTGACTACCATGAGAATATAGAATTCCAGGAAATATTTTCATTGCAATTCTCAGATAACTATGCAAATGGTGAGAGAATGTTTCACTGTCTACTTAAAGCCCTTGGATACAGAGATCAAGATATGGTAGTTGAAAACTGAGCTTTGAAATGTCAGAAATGATAGGAATAAAGATGATATGGGTGGGACATATGCACCATTTAATGAGTTACTGATATCGATGTGTAGATATCCACTTCCTGCATCATTTTGCCAAAACATTATTTTCTTAATTGTTTTAGTGCTTTTGTTAAAAATCAATCGAGCAGATATCACTCATGTCTATTCATGACTCTGTTCCACTCCTCCATAAGTTTCTGTGTGCGTGTGTGCTAAGTCCCTTCTGTTGTTTCTGATTCTTTGCAACCCCATGTACCGTAGCCTGCCAGGTTCCTCTGCCTATGGGGATTCTCCAGGCAAGATACTGGAGTGGGTTGCCATGCCCTCTTCCAGAGGGCCTTCCTCACTCAGAGACTGAACTCTCATCTCTTATGTGATCTGCATGGGCAGGTGGGTTCTTTATCACTAGTGCCACCTGGGATGCCCCAAATCACAGTTGTCTTCATTATTATATTTTTAGAGCACCTGCTAGTGTGAAACCTTCAAAAAAATTTTTTTGCCTTTGGCAATTCTTTGCATTTTCCATATAAGTATCAGAAATGATTAGCAATAACTACCCAAAAGAAAATTTGTAAAAACTTTTAGTTGAATTTCCATCTGTAGAACAGATTAGGTAGAACTGACATCATAACGATACTGAATCTTCCAGTTCTTTAACCCAGTGCAGCAGGCAGAATTCTGAAACAGCTTCAAAATCCCTGTTTCTGCTTATGCACTCTAGATGCATCTCCCCTTGAATGGGGATAAGTGAATTTAACACTCAGTATTAGGATATACTTTATGGGAAAAAAAAAGAAAATATTTTCCAGATTTAATAAAGTCTCAATTCAGTTTTCTTTGTGCTAATCAAGAGTGAGGTTATCCTGGTTTGGCCTGATGCAATCAAGTTAGCCCTTAAAAGAGACTGGGCCTTCCTAAAATAAAAGTTTGAGGGTGGAGGAATGATTCTGTGGCTGGCTTTTAAGTAGTGAGCTGCTGTCTTGTGAAATGGCAAAAAGTCCGGGCAGGTGTGCTTAGTTGTTCAGCCATGGCTGACTCTTTGCGATGAATCATAGCCCACCAGGCTCCTCTTACCACGGAATTCTCCAGGCTACCCACTGGAGTGGGTTGCATCAGTTCAGGGGGCTGTACAAAATTCCATAAAATGGTAGTCTACCAGCAACATACATTTATTTTTTATAGTTCTGGAAATGTAAGATCAGGTGCAGGCATGATCACAGTCCAAAGAAGACTGTCTTCTGGATTGTAAATTAAGTTTTCCTGTATCCTCATATGATGGAAAAGGACTAAACTTGCCCTCTAAACATCAGGACTTTGCCAGGTGCATTAGTGGTAAAGAACCTGCCTCCAATGCAGGAGATGAAAGAGATCTGGTTGGATCCTGGGTCAGGAAGATCCTCTGGAAGAGGGCATGGCAACCACTCCAGTATTCTTACCTGCTGCATCCCATGGACAGAGAAGCCTGGCAGGCTACGTGCTCTGTAGGGTCACAAAGAGTCGGACACAACTGAAGGAACTTAGCATGTACACTAAATGCCAAATTAAGATAAAAGAAAGATACAAAATAGACAACCTAAATTTCTACATCAAGGAATTCCCAAAAGGACAGCAAACTAAGCCCAAAGTCAACAGAAGGAAGGAAATAAGTATTGGAGTAGAGAGAAATAAAACATAGGCTAGAAAGACAATTTAAAAATTAATGAAACTAAGAGGTGGTTTTTGAGAAGACAATCAACGTTGGTGATCTTTGGGCTAGATTGAGGAAAAAGAGGAGTGACTAAGAGGAGTTTACATGAAAGTGGAGACATAACAGCTGATACCACACAAAGACAAAGAATTCTGAGACCATCATAAACAATTACATATCGACAAGTGAAGTAACTGAGAAGTAGTGAATAAATACCTAGAAACACTCAAGTTACCAAGACTGATTCATGAAGAAACAGAATATCTGAACAGATCAATGACTAGAGAGGTGCTTGAATTAGTATTAAACAAAAGCCCCAAGCATCCAGTATCATGCATCGAACCTGGACTGGCGATTTGTTTCATATATAATATTATACATGATACTGGATGCTTGGAGTTGGTGCACTGGGACGACCCAGAGGGATGGTAAGGGGAGGAAGGAGGGAGGGGGGTTCAGGGTGGGGAACACATGTATACTTGTGGCGGATTCATGTTGATGTATGACAAAACCAATACAATATTGTAAAGTCGTTAATCTCCAATTAAAATAAATAAATTTATATTAAAAAGATGTACATCCTGTGTCTCCTGCATTGCAGGCAGATTCTTAAGAAGAATCTGCTGAGCTATCAAGGAAGCCCTATTATGGTAATAGCTTTCAACAAAATGGGTTTAGAATAAATGTACGGCTACAATTTTTGATAATAAAGGCATTATATGACAACATCAGAGGTAGCAGCAAACTCAAATATGAAAAGTGAAAGCTTTCCTCCTAAGTTAAAAGACAAAAATGCCCATTCTTGCTAGTTCTATACAACACACACTGGAAGTTTTCCGCAGAGGAATTAGGCAATAAATGAACAAAAAGCATCCAATTCAATAAAGAAATAGCAATGTAAGCTGCATTAGTCGATGACATTATCATATACATAGACAATACTAAAGAATCCATTAAAAAAGACTTACAACTAATACTTGAATAAAGTTGTAGGGTAAAAAATGACCATATAAACATAAGCTGTATTTCTACACAGTAACACCAAACTATCAGAGCTAAAAAAAAAAAAAAATAAGAAAAGCAATTTTATTTATAATAGCATCCAAAAATCTAAAATATTTATAAATAAATTTACCAAAGAAGTGAAAGACATTTATGCTACAAACTGTACGATGCTGTTGAGAAAAATTAAAGAAGATCAATAAATGAAGAGGTATAAAGTGTCCATGATTTGTGGAACTTTATATTATTATTTTTTAATCTATTATTTTTTACTTTACAATATTGTATTGGTTTTGCCACACATCAAAATGAATCCGCCATGGGTGTACACGGGCCTGGTTTATACTTGCATGGGAAACTTTATATTATTAAAATGCTTATACTACCCAAAGCATCTTACAGACTCAATGCAGCCCCTATAAAATTTTTAAATGCATTCTTCACAATAAAGCTCAGTAAACTGAACTACTTAATTTGTACAGAGGAGTTGAATTTGGATAAATGGAAATTCTAGGAAATAAATAGAAGGAGCAAGTTCTGCTCCCACAGTCAGATCAAACAATAGCAATTTCTGGCTCTCTTTATTTGAGCCCTATAACTACAGGCACTTCTTCAGCTCCAGGACAATTGGCCTGTATCTAACTGCCACTCCAGCAATTCTTTTTAGAGTCCTCTTTGTATCTTTGTTCCTCAGACTGTAGATGAAAGGTTTTAGCATGGGTGAGACCACTGTGTATATCACAGAGATGACTGTACTTGAATGTGAGCTATGGGAAGCAGCAGAGCTAAGATACACTCCTAAGGCTGTACAATAAAATAAGGAGACAACTGAGAGGTGAGATGCATAGGTGGAAAATGCTTTATATTTCCCTTGAGGTGATGACATTCCTCATATGGAGGAAATTACCTTGGAATAAGAGTAAAGAATTTCACTGAGGGAGGCACCACACACCATCACAGCTGCAAAATACATCACCATGTCATTAAGAAATGTGTCAGAACAGGCAAGGTGGACCACCTGATTAATTTCTCAGAAAAAGTGGAGGATTTCCAAGTCTGTACATAAGGAGAGCCACAATCCATTAGGCTTTGAGTCAAAGAATTCAAGACACTTATTATCCAGGACTTAACACCATCATGTTGACTGTGTAGTGTAGGGGGTGACATGGCCACAAAGTGGTCATAGGCCATCAGGATCAGGAGAAACATATCCAGTATTGCAAAGAGTGAGTGTGAAAAAATGCATCTGGGTGATGCAGCCTTCATAGGTTATGTCTTTGCTCTGTGTCTAGATGGTCCACAGCATCTTTGGGATGGTGGTGGAGGTGAAGCAGGTGTCTACAGAGGACAGGTTGGAGAGAAAGAAGTACTTGGGAGGGTGGAGGTGGGGATCTGAGCTGACAGTCAGGATGATGAGCAGGTTTCTGAACACAGTGATCAGGTACATGGAGAGGAAAGGTCCAAATATGAAGGGCTGCAGTTCTGGTTCCTTTGATAATCCCAGAAGAAGAAATTCTGAAATTCGAGTATCATTCCCTGGTCCCATGTTGTGGAGTTGACTGACAGGAAACAGCAAATGATATGACTATTTATCTCAAATTTTGTATTGCAGATACTGTTGAAATTCTACTATTTATGTTTTACATTCAAAAACTTATATCCATAATTTTGATATGGAAGTTTCCCATTCAAGTGATTTACTATGCCTTCCCTAGCTAACAATTCCCATCCCACATTCAGACTAACCATTTACGTTTTTAATGAGTAATTTTGTCAAGCATTTGCTAAGTACAAGTTGAGAATTGACCGACTTCTTAACAAAGAATATACAGTGCTGAGACACAATAGTCCCTATAGTACAATGATGGAGAAAGAATACAAGCAAATAAAAATTCATGTTTTCTTTTTTAATGAGATGAAGTCAGGTGCTGTGAGGAAAAAGAAATCAGATATAAAGAAGAGCATTTACACTTACATGGTGTTGAGATAGATTTGCAACTATTTGAATATAGATCTCACAGAAGAGAGGGCTAGAGATGTGATTTCTTCTAGTGAACTGTGGGCTGGGCAGAGACAGTGGCCAGGAGAAAGGTCTTGAAAAGCACTTGTTTCAGAATCCTGAGGCTCAAAATGAAGCAGTTGCGTGTGCATGGGAATGTAGAAGAAGGCAAGTGATGAGAGATGGTGTCAGAACTTGGAGGGAAGAGCTGGGCTCCTTGTTACAGCTGAAACTTCAAGTCCCAGGGAGTGCCTACTCACATGTGGTATTATTGTTCAGTCATTAAGTCATGTCTGACTCTGCAATCCCATGGACTGCAGCATGCCAGGCTTCTCTGTCTTTCACTCTTTCTTTAGTTTGCTGACACTCATGTCCATTGAGTTGGTGATGCTATTTGACCATCTCACCCTCTGCTGCCACCTTCTCCTTTTGCCTTCAACATTTCTCAGCATCAGGGTCTTTCCTAATACATGTTGTATTACTTTCACTTTATTAATTTTGTTTCTAAGAAATCCTATGAATAAAAATGAGTCCCTCCCTTATTTTTAATGTTGATTAATATTCTGGCAACTGTGTTATAAGAGTCCCATACTGGAAGCTCTGTGCTCAGGTACTCTTCCCTGCCTTGAGAAGTGCTCATTCTCCACAACACACACACACACCACACACACACATACACAGAGGCCTCCAAGGGCAATGACACTACCAGCTATTTTTACCCTCGGCCACAATAATTAGGAACAGAGATACAAGACAGGCTCTCAATATTAGATTATTTTTTCCCCTAAAACTGTAGAAACAATACCTAAATTTCTGTTGTTAAGTCACCCATGGGCATTTAAATATGGGGCTCCATTTTAATATGACCATTTTGTATGTAGTATTTAAAGAACAATAAAAACTCATGTGAAAAAAAACAGAAAAAAATATGTGAGGGAAAAGAATCAAATAAGCTCAGATGATCCCTATAGTTTATGATAAAGTTTCCTTGATTCTGGCAACATTTAAGCATCAGTTATAACCCCATGATGCCCAGAATAGTAGAATAACATCCCTTAGAGAGTAAGGAAATCAAACAAGCCAATGTTAAGGAAAATCAACCCTGAATACTTATTTGAAGGACTATACTGAAGCTGAAACTCCAATATTTTGGTCATCTGGTGTGAACAGCTGACTCACTGGAAAAGTCCCTGATGCTGGGAAAGATTGAGGGCAGAGGAAAAGAGTCTATCAGAGGATGATATCATTGGATGCCATCACCAATGCAATGGACAATAACTCGGGCAAACTTCGGGAGATAGTGAGGGACAGAGAGGCCTGGCATGATGCAGTACATGGGTCTCAAAGAGTTGGACTTGACTAGGTGACTGAATGACAACAAGGAAAAAATAAACCAAATTAAAAATGGGAAGAAAATCTAAATAGACATTTTTCCAAAGAAGACATGTAGATGGCCAAACATTGCATGAAAAAATGCTCAACATCACTAATTATATAGAAATGCAAATCAGAAGCATAATGAGGTATCACCTCACTCCAGTCAGAATCAGTTCAATTCAGTTGCTCAGTCGTGTCTGACTCTTTGCACCTTCATGAATCGCAGCACGCAGGCCTCCCTGTCCATCATCAACTCCCAGAGTTCACTCAAACTCATGTCCATTGAATCGG
>SJYC01148594.1:0-39821 GCA_006408675.1 Madoqua kirkii
CAAGACCAATGCAGGATTGTGAAATGAAATAAAGTATTAAATTAAAAAAAAAAGAATCTTAAAAAGAATGTGTGTGTGTATACACATATGTATATATGTGTGTGTGTGTAAAACTGAATGACTGTGTTGTACCCCTGCAACTCAACTATACTTCAGTAAAAAGAATAAAGTAGACTTGAATAAACAAAACACAAAATATCAGAGTGCATCATACATGCATGCTTGCTAAGTCGCTTCAGTCATGTCTGACTCTGTGACTCTATGGACTGTAGCCTGCCAGTCTCCTTTATCCCTGGGGTTTTTCAAGCAAGAATACTGGAGTGGGTTGCCATTTCCTTCTCCAGGCGATCTTCTCAACCCAGGGATTGAACCCATGTCTTCTGTATTGGCAGACAGATTCTTTACCACTGAACCACCTGGGAAGCCCCCATGCAATCTTTGATTGAATTCAAAAGAATGGGTTCCACAAGATGGCTGCAAATGATTGATATTTAAAAATAGGTCTAATCAGTAAAGGCCAAAGGTACAGTAATAGAGGATATGTGAAGTAAGATGGCAATGAATCTAAAAGGGGGTTTATTACATCTATGGATGTAGAACAACTTTCTATGCTTGAAAAACCATGGAAGGGAGGACAAAATATAGATAGATTTGATATAGATAGTCAAATCTATCTACTCAAAATTCATAAAGTTGCACACAACCCAACACACACATTGCATATACAAATAAGATTTAAATGTCAAATAGCACACTTGTTTTAAAAATTGAAGGAATGAAATAAAAAAAATAAGAATAAAGGAGACTAGGGATTGATAGTCCTGAGTAGTGGAAGTAGTTGCAGCTTACCGCAGCTTTGGGTGAAATGGAGTCACAGAAATGGTGCCTGACACATCTGCATGGGGGAAGGGAAGAGTGGATGCAATGAATCTAAAAGGGGGTTTATTACATCTATGGATGTAGAACAACTTTCTATGCTTGAAAAACCATGGAAGGGAGGACAAAATATAGATAGATTTGATATAGATAGTCAAATCTATCTACTCAAAATTCATAAAGTTGCACACAACCCAACACACACATTGCATATACAAATAAGATTTAAATGTCAAATAGCACACTTGTTTTAAAAATTGAAGGAATGAAATAAAAAAAATAAGAATAAAGGAGACTAGGGATTGATAGTCCTGAGTAGTGGAAGTAGTTGCAGCTTACCGCAGCTTTGGGTGAAATGGAGTCACAGAAATGGTGCCTGACACATCTGCATGGGGGAAGGGAAGAGTGGAGAGAGGGTGAGATGTATGAAAGAGTAACATGGAAACTTACATTACCATATGTAAAATAGATGACCAGTGGGACCTTGCTGTATGGCTCAGGAAACTCAAACAGGGGCTCTGTATCAATCTAGAGGGGTGAGATGGGGAGGAAGATGGAGGGAGTTCCAAAAGACAGGGGATATATGTATACCTATGGCTGATCCATGTTGAGGTTTGACAGAAAACAGCAAAAATCTGTAAAACAATTATCCTTCAGTAAAAAAAAAAGTTAATTTAAAAAAAAAGAGAGAGAGAGAAGTAGCATGTATCGCTATTTCCAGCCAGAAGACTTGACAAGGTATTTAAAATAAATCTCACTCTTCCATTTTTCCTTATGTTGGAGCACAATTCTTGACCTTTTATCTCAGAGATAGAAATGAAATAAGTTATGAAGGAAATTATATGGAAAAAAATAAAGCAGAAAAAGTAAAAACACTCAGACCCCAATTCTTAAAGCAAAGAACATCCATAGACAATTTTCAGTACAGAAAGTAAATGGCAAATAAACTCTTAGATATATCCAGTCTTCCAGGTAATAAAATCATTGCAAAGTAAAACTTGTTATCATTGTCTTGTTTGCACTATAGTAAATGAAATTTTCCCAAGTGAATACTTGGTGTGAGAGAAGACTCTATGAAATATGAATCTCAATAACTGAACTTGCAGTTTCATAGTTACTTCTATTGATCTGGATCTTCCTAATAAAGACAGAACATCATCAATATACCCTATGTTAAAATAAATAAATAAATAAATAAATAAATAAAATGTTCTTACCTAACAGCAAATTCTTCCTTACCTGTCTATTTTCCTACACCCATATGCTGCAAAATTCTGGAAAATTTCAGAGTTTCTGTTTCTTCTTGAGTTTCATCCAACAGATTTTTATTCCCAAAACTTAACAGGGAGCAGTGTTCCTTGTATTGCCGAGTCTGATAGAGACTTATCACTAAATAAATAGATTAATTTGCCAATCAAGCAGACAAACATGGAGATACCACAGCTCTGGGCCAGCTGTTTGGATTTTCAAGTGACCTCAGGTAAATAATGGGGTTTCCCTGGTAGCTCAGACGTAAAGGCATTGGCCTGCAATGTGGGAGACCTGGGTTTGATCTCTGGGTCAGGAATATTCCCTGGAGAAGGAAATCGCAATCCACTCCAGTATTCTTGCCCGGAGAATCACATGGACGGAGGAGCCTGGTGGACTACAGTCCATGGGGTCACAAAGAGTCAAAACAACTGAGCGACTTCACTTGGTTCAGGCAAATAATATTGGGTTTAATCCTCTCTGACTTTTTCCTGTAGTGTCTGCTGGACTTTTATACTCACCTGGATGGAAAGGCTGAGAGGAAGTCCAAATTTCTCCCTGGATACTTGATGAAGCATCTGGGGCTAAAGCTCTGTCTCCAGACAAGAAAGAAGGAAGGAGTACCTGAGCTTAATTTAGGAATCCAAATGAAAAAACTATGTTCCCTCCAGCTCAAGGTTGAACTTGCTCACTCATTGCAGCAGTGGAGAGATTTAAAACTCTGTATATTCACTGTATCTGCTCATTTTCATTACTCCAACCCTGAGCACATTTCCCCATGGGAGCATGTCTGGACAGAATGGAAATTTTCTTTGCTGATTTGCTGTTACCAAGAGATTAGATGTCAGGTCTATCCAGTGCTTATTGCTATTCCACGAACTCTTCTGGCTTCCAAGGGTGAAAAATGGATCCTTTTTAACAATCTTGATTTACAACTTGAGTGAGATTTCTCCAAAGCTGAGTGAGATTTCTCCAAAACTGAGCCAGAGAAGCCTTTCTTGACTAGGTCCTGTGAGTCTGAAGTATTGACTTGTGGTAGGAACACAGCCCCTGATGTCTCCAGAAAATTTTTATTTATTTCTTCAATAAAAGAACTGTGTTCCTTTGCTATAAAATTGTCATTAAAATAATCACTGTTTTATAAGGATTTTAAAAACAAAAAAGAATGCTTTTGATACATCAGTCAAGAGTTTCATGCTTTTAATATAAATGAAGATTTGGCATTTGATTTGCATTTATTATGCTTTTTACAGACAGACGGTAAAGGTTTTCCTTTGCAATGATTTTATTGCCTGGGATATTGTATATATTTGGGGGTTTATTAGCCATTTACTTTCTGTATTGCAAATAAAGTCTTCTACTTATTAAAAAATTGATAATCATAAAAGGCACAGTTAGATCTTTTAATGCACTATGAGGTAAGCTTAGAAACTTATATGTATTGTCTCATTCATCTTTTTGCAAAAGTCCGACCAATGGGGATAGAACAATTATGAGCTTCATTCTAAATTTGCAGAACGTGGTTGTTCCAAAGCTATGAACTGAGTAAGGGATGCACTTAGCTTAGAATACAAAATACTTCTTAATTCTCTTGCACCAGGCCAGCAGTCTCAATCAGAGATGATTTTGTCTCCAGAGGATCCTTGGGGATATAGGGAGAAATAGTTGATTTTCCCACAAGGGGAAGTGTTCCTGGACATAGTGGGTTGAATCCAAGGATACAGGTCAGCAAACTACAAAGTACAGGACAGCCCCCACCACAAGGAAGCATCCATCACAATGTCAACAGTGGTGAGGTTGAGAAACACAATTCTTCACAAGACATTTCTCCCAAAATCAGTTTGTATATGAATCACTAGGGAATCTTATTAAATACAGATTCTGATTTGGCAGGACTAGCACCCCACTCCAGTACTCTTGCCTGGAAAATCCCATAGATGAAGGAGCCTGGTAGGCTGCAGTCCATGGGGTCGCTAAGAGTCGGACACTACTGAGTGACTTCACTTTCACTCTTCACTTTCGTGCATTGGAGAAGGAAATGGCAACCCACTCTGAGCATCCCAAGGATGGAGGAGCCTGGTGGGCTGTTGTCTATGGGGTCGCGCAGAGTTGGACACAACTGAAGCGACGTAGCAGCAGTTGCAGCAGCAGAGTGTCCCAGAGATTCTGCATTTGTAACAACCTCCCAGATGTCGTTGATGTTACAGGTCTTGTTCTTTGGAAGAGTCTTTGAGTATCAGGATTGTGGTCCAGTGTTAGAGTCAGGTGGAGGTATTTTCCCGGGTGGTGCAAGTAGTAAACAACATGCCTGTCAGTGCAGAAGACACAAGAGGCATGGGTTTGATCCCTGGCTCAGGAAGATCCCCTGGAGGAGGGCATGGCAACCCACGCCAGTATTCTTGCCTGGAGAATCCCACAGACAGAGGAGCCTAGTGGGCTCAGTCCAGGGGGTCCCAAAGAGCCAGACATGACTGAAGCGCCACAGCATGCATGCACAAGCACATAGGAGTTTTAGTTCTTCTCCATCAAGAATCTTCCTTCTCACATCATGTCTGATGTAAGGTGATCAAATGCTGGACCAATATCAAATGTGGTGGTCAAATGCCATTCTGCTTCTCCCTTAACACATTTACACACATCTCTGGAGTGTTTCCCTCTGGACAGATGGCAAAACTTTTAGGCCTTGTTTCCTCTTATGTTGTCGTTGTTTAGCCACTCAGTCTTGTCCGACTCTTTTGCGACCCCATGGACTGTGGCCCATCGGGTTCCTCTGTCTGTGGGATTTTGTGCCATTTCCTTCTCCAGTTTCCTCTTACATGACTAGGGAAAGTCCTACTAAGGAGTAGGTCAAAAAGTTTTTAATATTTCAGAGCTTATAGAAAATCACCTGGCAGAAAAAATTTGCTCACTTCACTGCAGCTATTATGACTGTGGTGTAGGAGAAGACTTTTGGGATTCCCTTGGACAGCAAGATGATCAAACTTGTCAATTCTAAAAGAAATCAGTCCTGAATATTCATTGGAAGGACTGATGCTGAAGCTGAAACTCCAATACTTTGACCACTTGATTCGCAGAACTGACTCACTAGAAAAGACCCTGATGCTGGGCAAGATTGAAGGTAGGAGGAGAAGGGGACAACAGAGGATGAGATGGTTGGATGGCATCACCAACTCGATGGACTTGAGTTTGAGTAAGCTCCGGGAATTGGTGATGGACAGGGAGGCCTGGCATGCTACAGTCCCTGGGGTCACAAATAGTCAGACTCAACTGAGCAACTGAACTGACTGAATATGTTCTAATTTTATTGGAACCACTTTATGCCTCCAAATCAAATTTTACCCACTTAATTTCATTCTCATCACTTAATTGTGAAGAATGATATCTATATTGCTAAGCCTTAAAAAAATAGAAATTTTAAAAGATAAAAGCCAAAACTAAAGATAAATACATTATATAATATTCTTGTACTGATGACTTGTTCTCTCTTGTTACTCCAGCCTCAAGCATGTGATTTCCCCCAGTGCACTGGTCTAGATAGAAGTTCCTCTTAGTGAATCTCTGTTCCCAAGAGACTGGAGAAGGCAATGGCACCCCAATCCAGTACTCTTGCCTGGAAAATCTCATGGATGGAGGAGCCTGGTAGGCTGCAGTCCACGGATCGCTAAGAGTTGGACACGACTGAGCAACCTCACTTTCGCTTTTCACTTTCATGCATTGGAGAAGGAAATGGCAACCCACTCCAGTATTCTTGCCTGGAGAATCCCAGGGTCGGGGGAGCCCAGTGGGCTGCCGTCTATGGGGTTGCATAGAGTCTGACACGACTGAAGTGACTTAGCAGCAGCAGCAGCAGCAGCAGCAGTTCCCAAGAGACTAGGTCACAAGTCAGGTGAATACTATTAATATCAATCCTTCTCCATGAACTCTTATGCCATCTAGAGGTATAACCTCCTAGTACCTTATACTACCATGAGTCCACATTTTCTCAAAAATCTAAGACTGAGGAACCTGTCTTGATTAGGTCCTTCGGATCTTCAAAGCATTAGTTTGTGGTGGTGACAGAGTCCTATACCTGCAGAAGCAGGTTGACTAGGAATTGTTTAGCATCAGGTTCTGCATGAATGTGCAGTGCATGACAGGCAGGGGAAGCTCACCACGTCCCAGGACAAAGGGTTCTCTGCCCTAGACCCTGGTCCGGTAGTGGGACAGGGCAAGTCATGCCATGCCCCAAGGGTTGTAGGCAGTGGCCCATGGGTGGGGACGGCAGGGGACTGGCTATCTGAGGCTCCCGTGGAGCTGCCGAATTCTTCAGCCTGGGCTGGATTCTGACTTAGAGGCATTCAGTTATAATCCCACAGATAGTAGCTTCGCCCCATTGGCTCCTCAGCCAAGCACAAACACCAAGTTTTAGCCTTTGTTTTAGTCTATTTTTCCTCCTAGGATAATGTTCTCCATATCTCCTATTTCTTTTACTTTCCATGTGCACGAAATATCTTTTCTATCCTTTTACTATCATTCTTTGTGTGACTTTAGCTCTGAAGTGAGTTTCTTATAAACAGCATAGAGAAGATAGAAGAGTCTTTTTTTTTTTTCCAACTCTATCAGCCACCCTATGTCTTTAATTGAAACATTTAGCCCATTGGCATTTAAAATATTAATGATAAATATATGCTTATTTACACTTTGTTATCCATTTTACAGTATTTGTAGTTCTTTTGAAAATATTTGACCTTTGTTAATTTGATTAATATATGTCTTGGGGTGTTTCACCTTGGGTTTATTCTGTTTGGCACTCTCTGGGTTTCTTGGACTTGGGTTATTATTTCCTTCCCCATTTTAGGGAAGTTTTCAACTATTATCTCCTCCAATATTTGAGATAATACATATGTCTTCTGCGGCTTCCCCAGTGTTCAGTGGTAAAGAAGCTGCCTGCAATGCAGGAGACATGGGTTCAATGCCTGGGTTGGGAAGATCTCTTGGTGTAGGGCAGGGCAACCCACTCTAGTATATTCACCTGGAGAATCCATGGCTGTGGTCCATGGGATCACAAAGGGTGGGACACAGCTGAAGCAACTGAGCATGTGTGTGCATATATCATCTGAGATGAACTTATTCATAAGTAATCCATGTAGCACCATAAAACTAACCAGAATTTCAAAGTCTTTCTGCTCTTAGGCTAGGAAAAACTTTGTGAACATAGGAAAGTGGATCATGGGGATAACTGTCTTTTCATCAGATAGAGAAGAAAGCTTCAAAAAGTGAGTGCACACTGTATTTAAAGTGTAAAAGTCAAAGAAACAGAAATTCCAGGAAATGAATAAAAAAGCAAGTTCAACATCCACAGTCTAATCAAAGAATAGAAATTTTTGTTCCAAAGCTTGAGCTCTTCTTCAAGGATGCTTCTTCAAACCCAGAACAATTTCCCTTTTTATAACTGCCTTGTGAATGACTCTTTTCAGAGCTCTTTTTATGTCTTTGTTTCTGAGACTGTAGATGAAGGGGTTCAGCATGGGTGTGACAACGGTGTACATCACAGAGGCTGTTGCACTTGAATGAGAGTTGTGGGGAGCAGTAGCAGAGCTAAGGTACACTCCCAGGCTTGAGCAATAATATAAGGAGACAACTGAGAGGTGAGATGCACAGATGGAGACTGCTTTATATTTCCCCTGCGGTGATGAGATTCCATGTATGGAGAGCATTATCTTAGAGTAAGAGTAAAGGATACCCGCGAGGGGACCGCCGCCCAACAGCACCGCTGTAAAATACATAATGGTGTCATTAAGAAGCGTATCATCACAGGCAAGTTGGACAATCTGCTTGATTTCGCAGAAAAAGTGAGGGATTTCCAGATCTGTACAGAAAGACAGCCGTAACACAAGTGAGGTTTCTAACAAGGAAAGCAGGGTACTAATGATCCAGGATAGCAGAACCAAAGTCCACAGAGTCGAGGGCTCATGATGACTGTGTAGTGCAGGGGGTGGCAGATGGCCACATACCGGTCATAGGCCATCACGGTCAGAAGAAAATCATCCAGCACTGCAAAGAGCATGTAAAAATACATCTGACTGATGCAGCCTCCATAGGATATAGCTTTTCTCTGGTTCTGTATATTCATTAACATCTTTAGGACTGTTGTGGTGGTGAAACAGATGTCTACAAAGGACAGGTTGGAGAGGAAGAAATACATGGGGGTGTGGAGCTGGGAGTCTGAACTGACAGCCAGGATGATGAGCAGGTTTCCAAACCCAGTGATCAGGTACATGGAGAGGAAAAGCCCAAAGATGAAGGGCTGTAGCTCTGGTTTCACTGATAATCCCTGAAGAAGAAATCCTGAATCTTGTGTATCATTTCCTGGTATCATGTTGTGGTGTTGATGACTACGAATGAAAAAAAAATTGCGCGAATCATTTTTACCCAAATGGACATTGTTCATTTGAAAATGCTACAATTACACCCATATCTATCTCTACCTGCCTATCTATCTACCTATCTATTCATCCATCTTTTCATCTGCATTTGTAATGAATCCTCACATTTTAAGGATGTTTTGTGACATCTCTGACTAGGAATTCTGTTAGAGAGAGAGGCATAATATTGACCTAAGTGGAAAAAACAGATCTAAATTGCTAAGGTAGTCCCAGTTAGATTGTGATGTGGAGAAAGCTTTCAGATTTCCTCTCAAGGGATCACGCATTACAGTTTTAATGAGAAATATTCTTATCCATTTGAGGAATATATGCTGAATAGTAGCCATTTTCTAGGTTTAAAATTCTGAGAAGAAAAAGCCAAAAAATAATGATAAAGAATATAAGCGCATAAATATCTTATATCACGCCACATGGTGACAGATTCTATGAATAGTGTAAAAAAGTGTAAAAACAGTGGATGAGGGTGCTTTTTTTTTTAAAACTGAGAGTTTAGGAAGATCTAAAAATGGAGAAGATAAAGTTATACTAAATGTTGTTAAGATATATCCATCTAAAATAGAGGAATTGACATATATAAAGCAAGTATTAGGAGAGCTAAATGGAGAAATTGGCAGCAGCACAATAATAGAGGAGGACTTTGACACTCCTTTTACATCACTGCATAGCTCATTGAGACGGAAAATCAACAAGAAACAACAGCCTTATGTTTTCATTAGGCCAGATGGACATGATAGTTTTGTACAGAACATTCCATCCAAATGCAGCAGAACATACATTCTTCTCAAGTGCACATGGAACTTTCTCAAGAGTATTGTTTCCATATGTTGGGAAACAATAGAATCTTAATAAATTCAGAAGACTGAAATTTCATTAGGCATTTTCTGATCACAATGGTATGAAACTACAAATCAGCTATAGAAGAAAACTGAAAAAAAATCAAGAATATATGCAGGCTAAACAACATGCTACTGAACAACTATTGGTCAATTGAGAAATCAAAGGAGTCATTAAGAAAAATATCTGAAGACAAATAAAAATGAAAATGTGGCATATCTAAATCTCTGAGAAGAGCAAAAGAATGAAAGGAAATTTACAAGAACACAGACCTACCTCAAGATACAAGAATTCCCTCAAGAAACAATCTAACTTCATATCTAAAGGAGATAGAAAAAGAAGAAGACACAGCTCAAATTCAGTAGAAAGAATGAAATAATAAAAATCAGAGAAGAAATTAATGAAATAAGGACTATAAAATAGGAATGATCAGTCATACTAAAGCTCGTTCTTTGAAAGACAAACCTTTACTAGATTCACTTTAAAAAAATAAATAGAGAGGCAGAGGTCTTTGATTAATAAAATCAGAAATGATAAAAGAGAAATGGCAACGAATACCTGAGAAATAAAAAAGATTATGAACTGCTATAAGTCAACAAATTGGACAGCCTAGAAAACATGAACAGAATCTTAGAATTATATGATATTTCATGACTGAATCATGAAAGGATAGAACATTTGAACAGACCTATCATTTAGTTCAGATATTCAAGTCAATGAATGGCAAAACCAATACAATATTGTAAAGTAAAATAAATAAATTAAATTTAAAAAGTACAGATATTAAAACAGTAACCAAAAAGCTCCCCCAGATCAAAAGTTCTGGACCAGACAGCTTCAGGAGTGAATTCTTTGAAACACTACCTATCCTCCTCAAACTCTTCAAAAAATTAAGAGAGAAAACCATCCTTAATAATTTCATAAGACCAAATTTACCCTGATTCCCAAACCAAACTAGTAACAAGAGCAAATAAATATAGTGCAATAGATCTGAAGGACATAGAGCAAAAAGCCTCAACAAAATATTAACAAAAGAATACAACCATTCTTAAAAGGACCACACCATAAAAAAGTGTAGTCAAGTGGTTTACGTTTCTGGAATGCAAAGATGTTTTAACATCTGCAAATTAACATGGAAAACAGCATAACATAATGAAGAATAAATATTGTATGATCAGTTCAGTAGATCTAGAAAAAGATGCTGATGTTGAAAGACAGTTCAAAAGACTCATAAAAACTTTTACCAAATAAATTCTCAATAAAGTGGGTATAGAGGGAATTTATCTCAATGTAATAAAACCCATATATGACAAACTCACTGCTAACATCATAATCAGTGTTGAAAAACTAGATGCTATCTCTCTAAAATTAGAAACATGACACAGGTACCTACTCTTCCTATTCTTTTTTTTTTTGGTAAGGTAGATACTATTATTGTGGAATTTTTTAATTTTACAGAAAAGTTGCAGAGATCATACAGAGAGTTTCTGTATACCCCTTGCCCAGTTTCTACCAATATTAACAACATCTTACATATCTCACAGCACATTTTTCAAAACCAGTAAGCCAACATTCAATACATTGTTGGGGTCCTAGCCAGTGTAATGAGGCAAGAAAATAAATAAAAGACATTTATTTTCTGGAATTGGAAAGGAAGTAAATCTATCATAAATCGCAGATGACATAAATTTTTGAGTAGGAAGCTCTAAAGATCCCACTAAATACTATTAGAAATAACAGATGAATACTATGAAGTTACAAGTATAAAATCAATATAAAAACTACAATGTTTATAAACAATAATGATAAACTAGCAGGAAAAAAAACCTCAAATACAAACCCACTTATAATTGCAACAAGAGAATAAAAATTTAACTCTTAACAACAACAAAAAATCAACTCAAAATGGGTTAACTAATGAATGTAAAACCTGAGAAATCATAAAACCCCTAGAAAAAGACAAAGACAGCACACTCTTCTGCAATATATTGTTAGATACTTTTCCTAAGGCAGAAAAAACCAAAAATAATCTAATGGGATTACATTAATTAACATCTGCTCAGCAAGGCAAACCATTAATAAAATGAAAAGACAACCTACTAAATGGGAGATAGTCTTCACCAATAATGTATCAGATAAGGGGTTCATATCCAATATTTATAAAGAACTCATATAAGTCAGCAATCAAACTATAAACAGCCTAATTTAAAAGTGAGCAGAAGAGCTGAATAGACTTTTTCTCTGAAGAAGACATACAAATGACCAGAAGGCACAGGAAAAGATGTCCAACCTCACTAATTATTAGTGAAATGCAAAGCAAAACCAAAATGAGATATCACCTCTGGCCCATTAGGATGACTATTACCAAAAAGTCTAGAAATAATGTGTTAAAGAGGACGAAGACCATAGGTAACACTTATGCACTGTTGGTAGGAATATAAATTGGCGGTGCCACTATTGAAAAACAGTGTGAAAGTTCCTCAAAATTAAAAAAATAAACCTGACATATCATCCAAAAATTCCACTTCCGAATGTTTTACCCACACCCCCCCCGAAAGTCCCACTAATTTGAAAAGAGGTATGCACACCAATGTTCATTGCAGTATTATTGAAAACAACTAAAACATGGAAGCAGCCATTTATATATGAATGGACAAAGAAGATGTGGTAGGTGTCTACCATGGAATACTATTCTGTCAAAATAAGTCTTACCATTTTTGACAAATGTTCATCTAAACTAGGAGGTATGATGGAAGGAAATAACTCTAACAAGCACTTAGATACAGAGAACACAGTAGTTGTTGCAGGGAGCACTGGGGGCAGACAAAATGGATGAATAGTGGCAACTGTGTAGTGAAGGATGGAAACTGAACTTTGGGTGGGGAGCACACTGTAGTAGAAGTCAAAATGTGATATTCACATGAAATTCATGCAAAGTTTTAAACCAATGTTACCTCAGTAAATAAAAGAATGTAGAAGAATACCCAAATTCCAGTTGGTAAGCCTCCCATGGATATGGAAACATGGAGATCCATATTTATATGACCATTTTGTGTCCTGTATTTAAGGAAACATGAAAGTCAATTTAAAAACAGAAGAGAGACCTACACATCAGTGGGTGAAAAGATCTAGAATACTCAGGTGGTTCCTGAGAAATTGTGATGAGAAAACTTTTTTATTGGTTCCAGCAATATTAGAACCCCAGTTATATCTCATCAGTGCCCAGAATACCTAATGAATCAGGAAGAACATACACACAATTTAGTCTCCAGAGAAACAAACAACATTTTACAATGTTATGACTTTTTACTGATTACTGACCCTTTACTGATTCCATTAGAGTAATGATCACAGGAAATAAATTCTCAATTTAAAATAGAAAATATATAAGGTACAATAACCATTGTACATTTAAAAAATTGAAACGGTGAAATATTAAAAAAAATGATACCATATGAAAAGACTCTGGGCACTTGAAAATTGAATTGTGAATCTGGTATGTACCACATACTAGTTTTTTGTCATGGGTGGCCAATGGAACCATTATAAATACTAATGTTCTCTTTTACATAGTAAGAGAGTAGTATACACTGTCTGGAGGTGCTCGACAGATTTATTCAATAAGCAAATAGAATAGTTCCCTCCTGTTAACAAATGAATGGTTATCATTGCCAATGAGATGAAGTTGATTTTTCCCCTACGTTTCAAGTGTCTCTGTTGCTTCCCCACCTCTCAGTAATGAAATAGTTGTAAAGCAGAGCTTGTTAGCATAACTCTTTTTCATATTAGGTACAATTTGTTATCCATATGCATATCCAACATGAGGCACATCTATGCAAACAAATATTCACCTCCCTTAGTCTGTTTCTAATCAACACACAAACATACTCAAACATAAACATGATACATAGACAAACATGAAAATAAAATGTACAAAACATGAAAATATTGACAAAATATGCAATCAACAAAGGATTAGACTCCAAAATTTAATAACATTTGTGTGGCTCAATATCATAGAAACAAACTATCTAATAAAAAAATGAGTCTTTCTAGTAAACAAATGCTCAAATACATCCCATCTTAAGCATTAAAAAAAATGCCTTTAGTTCACTACACAAGAGTCTGAACCTAATATTCTATAATACAACTCCCCTTAACTGTAAATATCCTCAGCTGTGTTCTGATTTTACTGGAACTACACTAGGCCTCGAATTCCTTCTTCATTCTCATTAAGCTGAACTTCCTATTTCATGAGTCAGCTGCAACAGTACTCCTTGTATTTCTAAGTCTAGAAGACACTTTTCTTTTTACCACATTAGGTGAATTAATTATAGGTTAATTAGTCTCTCTAGCATAGACACATGGCAGTCTCTTGTCTCAGGGCTAGAGTGGTCTGGCTTTATGTGAGCTTAGGTAAAATTTTCAGGTTCATTTCTCTCTGAACCTTTTTCCTCATCTACTTACTGAGTTCTCAGATGTACCTGGATAATGTCTCTAAGAGAAAAATCTCTGTATGGATGTCTGAATTGCTGTCTGGATGATCAGCAATGGAGATAGAAGCTCTGATTCCAGACAAGCCAACAGGAAGGAGCAAAACATTGGTTCCTGAGCTATGATAAGACACCAAAAGCAACAATCAAGGCCTCTCCAGCACCAGGAATGCACACACTAAGGAATTACAGCAGAGGAGATAGTTATAGCTCCCTAGGCTGCTCCTTAGGCACCATTTCCATTATTACCCTAACTTCTGAGTTCATAATTTCCCTGTGGGATGCTTATCTGAACACAAAGAAAATGATTCCTATTGAGTCTCTGTTCCCAAGAGACTAGATTAGTAGAAATCAGGTGAATCCAGTCTATTCTTAGTTCTCCATGAACTCCCCTGCCTTCCAAAAGTCTCACCTCATTACACCTAATCTCAACCTTGATCTAACGTTTTCTCCAAATCTGAGAACAATAACCTGTGTTTACTAGGTCCCATGGAGTTTCAAAGCATTGACCTGTGAGGGGATGCTTCCAATAACTCTAGAAAATTAGTATTCCCCTCTTCAACAAAAAATCTATACATACATAAATGAACCAAATGTAAAACAGCTAGTTGGTTAAAAAAATAAAAAACTCTTTTTATTTTTTTAATGAATGTGAAGAAAAAATGGCAGTAGAAATACTATGACATCACTATACAAAAGGAAAGGACTCCCATAGACAATTTACAACGGAGAAAGTACATATCTAACAGACTCACAAATATATTCACCTTCACAGATAATGAAATAATTTGAAAGCAAAGGTCATTACCATGTCTGCTTTGATATATAATTTTCTTTCATGTGAATACCCACACTGAGAGGATACCATGAGAAATATATCTAATGAAATGCTACTGCAAGAGAATGTGCTCAAGAATTCTTTGATCTGTTTCTCATTAATAAACAGTTAAGTATGCACCATCTTTTAAAATAAAAAGAATGCCATCACTTCACTGTGTATTCCCTCTTCTTTTAATAAGGATATTTCTCTACTCCAGTTAATTATGAAGATCCTTGGACTTATTTTCCACTTTTACCAGAAGCACTTTACATCGCCCATTCTATCTTCTAACTGGGTTTCCAAGGTGATGCTAGTGGTAAAAATCCCTCTTGCCAATGCAGGAGTTGTAAGAGATGCAGGTTCAACACCTGGGTCAAGAAGATCCCCTGGGAAGGGAATGGCAACCCACTCCAGCATTCTCTTGGACAGAGGAGTCTGGTGGGCTACATTCTGCAGGGTCAAAAGAGTCAGACATGACTGAAGCAACTTAACATGCACTTCAATTTAATTTTCAACATTGACCTTGCTTTGCTGAGTACAGTATTCACTTCTTTCTTAGGCATCATAAATAAATTAATTAATGAATGAAGCAAACAAGCAACCAATCACAATGAATTGAGAGGCCATAGTTTAGGGAGGATTGGCTCAGGTAAACATTCTTGGTTTTCCTTCTCTCTGATTCACTCCCACAATATCTATGGGGCTTTCAGACTCAAGGGTTGTGATCTCGAGAGGACAGTTTCCAGGAGGAATCACAAATTTCCCCTGGATGGTTGATGGTAGAGATTGAAATCTTTTCCCTGGCAAGATGGCAGGAAGGAGTGAAATACCGGTCTCTTAGTCAGGCTTTGAACACCCAAAAGAAACAATGGTGTCCCATTAAGCCCTGAATTTGCAACTATGAAGAATTTTGTTCCCTATATCTGTTCGTTGGGCACATATTCCTCTTATTACTCCAAATTATAAGTACAGATGTTCACTTCACTCTTTTTTCCCCACTTTGAGGTGTCTCTCTTCTCACTGGGATGTTCAGACTTGGGGTAGAGGAGATGGGAGTCATATGAAATTTTCTTTCCTTATCCTGTTCAATGGGATTCCCAGGTGGCACTGGTTTCCTTGGTGGTTAAAAAGGTAAAGAATCCGCCTGCAATGAGGGAGACCTGGATTCATTCCCTGGTTGGGAAGATCCCCTGGAGAGGGGAATGGCTACACAGCCCAGTATTCTGACCTGCAGAATTCCCATGGATAGGGGAGCCTGGCTGGCTACAGTCCACGGGGTCTCAAAGAGTCAGACACACTGAGCAACTTTCACTTTCACATGTCGCTAGTGGTAAAGAACCCACCGTCAATGCAGGAGACAGAGACACTGGTTTGATCCCTGGGTCAGGAAGATCCCCTGGAGGAAGGCATGGCAACACACTTCCCTGTTCTTGCCTGGAGAATCCCATGGACAGAGGAGCCTAGCAGGCCACAGTCCGTGGGTGTCACAAAGAGCTGGACTCCCATCACTGAGTCAGTGATGCCATCCAACCACCTTATCCTCTATTGACCTCTTCTCCTCCCACCCTCAATCTTTCCCAGAATCAGGGGCTTTCCCCAATGAGTCAGCTCTTCACATCAGGTGACCAAACTATTGGACCTTCAGCATCAGTCCTCCCATGAATATTCAGGGTTGTTTTTCTTTAGGATTGACTGGCTTGATCTCCATGCAGTCCAAGGGACTCTCAAGTCTTCTCCAGCACCTCAGTTCAAAAGCAAAAATTCTTTGGCCCTCAATCTCACTTAAGACAACTTATCAATGGACGTGAGTCCGAGTGAACTCTGGGAGTTGGTGATGGACAGGGAGGCCTGGTATGCTGCGATTCATGGGGTCTCAAAGAGTCGGACATGACTGAGAGACTGAACTCAACTGAACTGAACTTATGATAAACTCATTTTTTTCTGTAAACTATGTTAACCTAGATATAGAAATGGATGACCTGTCCATAACTTGGTTTTAGAGAGATGAGCACTACACCCAGGCACAGGATCATGGGTGAGCCTTAGAAGTACTGTATAGAGCGGTCGCTGCTGCTGCTACTAAGTTCCTTCAGTTGTGTCTGACTCTGTGCGACCCCATTGATGGCAGCCCACCAGGCTCTTCTGTCCCTGGGATTCTCTAGGCAAGAATACTGGAGTGGGTTGCCATTTCCTTCTCCAACTGTATAGAGACTGAAAGCTAATTACAGAGACTGGCAGCTAATTACAGACTCATAAGAAATCTAGTATAACTTGGAACAACTTCAAACCATACCATCTCATTTGATAATAAACACATTATGTTTTAATATTTTATTTTATGTTGGATGGTTACTCAGCCTGCCAGCAAATATAATCATCAGTGAAATGGTATTAAGGGCAAAGATAATAATCTATTGCTTGTTGTATTTCACTGTGTTCTAACATTTGCAAACAGCATTTCTGATTACTCTCATCCAACATTTTTCCCCATACAACTCTATTAAAAAGTGACTTCATTGATGTTCCTTTCCTGATAGCCAGGAGAGCTTGCAAGAACATGCATGTTTGTGTACAAAACAAGCCTTATGTCTATACAGGAAAGCACATTCTTATGATTCCGTTTTGAATGTGATAGTTGAAGGAATTGTTTTGTGTATGTGAGATAATAGTGGATGATACTGCCCATTCACTGCCTATTTTGTTTCTGACAACATTTAGAATGGATGCTAAGTTTTATTTAGAACAATGGAAAAAAGTGATAGCTGTAGGCATCACCTGAAATTTTTAAGTAGGGTGAGTGAGATAATTCAATAAGAAAAAATAAAAACAGGTTCATCAATCACCTTATACCTTTACACTGATATTCTATACTTTAATGAATATAAATATAACTTAAAAATAAATGGCATGTGTAATAATATGAAGTATCATTTAAAATTTGTTTAATTATATACAATGCCATCTCTGATTCATATTAAGTCATATGACTAAGTTATAATATGACTGAAGATCATATTAAGTCAGTTGATTTATTTCAGTTTGTTTCTGTGTAGACTACATTGGCAGATCTGTATTTGATAATCAGCTTCGCTAATGATTATGGCGAGCTTCCCTGGTGACTCAGAAGTTAAAGTGTCTGCCTCCAATGCGGGAGACCTGGGTTCGATCCCTGGGTCGGGAAGATCTCCTGGAGAAGGAAATAGTAACCCACTCCAGTATTCTTGCCCAGAGAATCCCATGGACAGAGGAGATTGGCAGGCTACAGTCCACAGGGTCACAAAGAGTTGGACACGACTGAGCAACTTCTTCACTTCACTTCACTTCACTAATGACTATGGTAAGGAATGTGTACACAGAGTCTGATAAGAGAATAGAATCTTACTCAGGAGAATAAAACCCAATGACCTTTTATAAAATAGACTTTTATATTAAGATCTACATTATCAGGAACACCAGTTCAGGCCATAAAAAGGAATGATGGACCCAGAAGTGAAAAATTGTAGTCTCAGGTTTTTCCTCTTCCACAATGTTATAGAAATGAACTCTGTAGTTTAGTTTTATTCTGATGAAGTGGTAACTCATGACTATTCTTCTAGCAAGACTAAGATGCATCACCTGGGATGGTATTTGTCATTTTAAAAGAAATTGTTCTTAATAAACCCAAGCAGTTTCATGAGATAAATGAGAATTTTCAACTTTTTGATATCAAAGCTTGGGGATGAAGTAAGAAAAATAGGAATAAAGAACAGAAGGAAAGAAAAATGGTTGGATATCTGACAGAGAAGAGTAATTAAGTGAGTAATTAAATTGTGTAGAGTAGTTGGAAAAAAATAAGAATTCTAGGAAATAAATAACAGGGCGACTTGTACTTCCAAAGTCTGATTTAAAAAATCATAATTATGAAAGAAGGAAATGAAGCTTATTGAAGTTTAATGACTCATCTAAGGCCATATAGCTGATAAATATGAGAAATGGTGTTTGAATCAGAGTTTCTTCTTCCACACCACACAGCACTATCATATAGAAAAGCCACAGAATAAACTGTCCTTATTGTTTTATCTGTATTTCACTTGTAAAATCCCAGACATGACCTACTATTCTGATATGGCAATATCTATCTTTCATAATATTAATAGTTAAGAAAATTCATTATGTTCTTATCATGTGTTTGGAAAACAGTGTTATCACAGATAACAATAACAAGCTATTCTTGTCCTCAGTCCCAACAGTTTAGAACCTGTTACTCAAAACAAGAAGCCCTCTGATTCAAATATAAAACACAGTAATCTATTGCGTCACAATCACAAAGATCCAAAACCCCATTTTTGAGTCATTTCTGCATAGTAAGAATCCAGCCTGCATTTGTCCGTGATAGAGAAAATATTAAACTAAGAAGTCCCTGAAGCGACCTTACCCATCTTCCTAAGAATAGTTTTTAGAATTCAGAATCATGATTGTAAAGCACCTAACACAACACTTGGCAAATGATGATGTTGAATACATGCTAAGACTTGTTTTTGTAACACTTATACTGAGTATTTCTGTTACTAAGAATAGGATATTATGAATATAATTTGATTATGTTACCTTGGCTTTAACAAGCAGTTTTCTTGATTTTTTTTCTTGAATTTTATGATCCCCAGCTGAATGTTATTTTTATCACCTTGATTTCTATTATAAATCTTTTGGTTTTTTAATTAAATTTTTTATCAAAGTATAGTTGATGTACAGTATTGTGTTAGTTTCAGAGTGATTCATTTATATGTATATTCTTATAAATCTTTAATTACCTCACTGGATTGGACAAAAAGCACTAATCAGAGACCCTGCAATAATAATTCAGCTCTTCTGTCCTCCCCTATGCCTTCCAAAATTACTTTTAGAATTATTAAAGTATTTTGTAGCAAAAAAGTATATAGAAAAAATTTAAGTCCCTGTATTGTAGTTTCTTTAGTGCATATATTGCTTATTTTAAATTTCAAAGATGACATCTCTAAAAAGAAAGCATTTTTCAGTTATAGCAAAGCACTCTACAACTCCTGTTTCAGTATGCAACATATAAAACCCAGTTTACATATTTTTGTCCCATTTGTTTCAACTCTTCTCTCTTCCAAGGTTCTCTGTTAATTTCTAAATAGATATAGTGAAGGTTAAGAGGTTGCAATATGATGGGCAGTATTTTGATGGTAGCATTTAGTGCATATTTAGAAATAATCAGTGTCAGAACTTAACACATTTTATTATTTTATTGCTGTTTTGCCTGTGTAGATGAGAGCCATAGAGTACAACTTTCTAAAATTGATTTTTTCCCCCAACAACTTTACAAAGGTTTGACAAAGCTTGTACCCCAGAAGGAAAGAGGTAAGGCACTGTAGTCATTTAAGCTTAGCATCTTGGCTTCTGTGTGTCTGTAGTCATTGGGATATTGAAGAGACGCTTCAGGAAATACAGCTGCAGGATCCCAGAAAGAACAATGACAAGGCTCTGGGCTGTTGACCACCAGTTCACATAGTTATAGTTTGATTGGAGAAGGAAAAAGTCAGCTGTTTTTCTCATGCACGCGAAGTTGTAGTGTCACCACATGTGAAAAATATTGAAATGCATCTTTCGTGTGCTCTCCTGCAGGACAGAAAATGAAATACAGAGAGTTCCTTTCTACCTCTCATCTAGCCTCACCTGGGTACCCACCAGCACTAACCTATATTCACATGATTTTATGGTATGTAAAAGTTAGCTACTGAGGGTGTAGAACAAAAAAAGACTACTGGAGTTGTTGGTAAATGGCTAGTTTTGCTGTATATGAAAAAATTAACTGGACTTCAGTTTTAAAAAAATAATTTTTACAATGAAAATTATGTAAAAGTTAGCTATTGAGGGTGCAGAACAAAAAAAGGCTATTGGAGTTGTTGGTAAATGGCTAGTTTTACTGTATATGAAAAAATTAACTGGACTTCAGTTTTAAAAAAATAATTTTTACAATGAAAAGCTTCAGTGCTGAAACCAGAAAGCTCTTCCAGAGTATGTCTAGATGTAGACATCGGCACCTCGATGCTGTTCTGGGCAGTGGCTTCTGTTATTTGTATATGGTAAAAGATAAGAGCCTGCAAATTTGTTACTGAAGGGCCGGACAGTAAATATTCTAGGCTTTCCATACAGTCTCTGTTGCGGTACTAAACTCTGCCACTGTGGCACAAAAGCAGCCATGGACATGTGTCCAGTTAGCTGTCCCTCAGTATTTGCGGGGAGATTGGTCCCAGGACCTGCAGAGGATGCTCTGGTCCCATTCTCAGCCCTCCATATCTTCAGATTGTCCACCTGCAGATATAGAGGGGGACTAACTGTAATTGTCAAATGAGCTTTCTTTTGTTCCAGTAAAGCTTCACTTATAAAAACTGGGCTTTTGTGCATCAGGGAGACTGTCAGGAAAGTGACAGAGAGATCCCAAACAGTGGGATAAAATACTGTATTGGCTGAAAAGTTTTTCTGGAAGATAGGCTAGAAAATCCTGAGCAAGCTTTTTTGGCCAACTCAGTATTTGCAAACCATATATCTGATAAAGGACTGTTATCTAGAATATATAAAGGACTCTTAGTACTCCACCATTTAAAAAAACTAGATTTTAAGATGGGCAAAGGATTTGAATAGATATTTCTCTGAACTAGATATACAAAAGGCCAAAAAACACATGGAAAAATGTTCAGTGTCATTAGTCATTGGAGACACAACTCAAAAACCACAAGATACCACTTACACCCACTAGGATTGCTATAACAAAGAACACATTGGCAAGGATATAGAGACACTGCAGCTCTCAACAAACACTGCTGGTGGGGTGTAAAATGTGTTACCCACAGTGGAAAAGAGCAGTTCCTCATTGAAGTTAAAAAGTTATCATACTAGCTGAGTATACCACTTTTATGTGTACAGAAATAGAAGTATGTTCACACAAAAATCTATATGCAGGTGCTCACAGCATCATTATTTATGATAGCCAAGAAATGGAAATAACCCAGATGTCTACCAGCTGATAAACAAAATATGATGCATATATACAATAGAATATTATTCATCCAGAAAAATGAATGAAGAACTAGCACATGCTACAGTGTGGCTGAACCTTGAAAACATGCTCGATGAAAGAGGCCAAACACAAAAGGCCACATTGTATGAATCCCCTCATATGAAATGTACAGAACAGGCAAATCTATAGAAACAGAAAGTAGATTAGTGAGGGATTACCCAGGACTGTGGGGGCATGGAGGACAGAGAGTGAATAACAGGCATGCGGTTTATTTTTGGAGTGATGAAACTTCTGAAATTAGATGCTGGTAATGGTTGCAGGACCTTGTAAACCACTAAACTGTACACTGAAAGTGGTGTGTTATATCTAAATTAAAAGGCTGTGAGCCATTATTTGCTGATGCCTGGCAGAAAACAAGTGAGGAATTTCAAGAGCTCCAAGTCACAAAATTAAAGGCTTCAAATCTTTTTGCCTGATTCTACCCAAATGAGCTTTCACTAGTATGATATTATTCCCACTAATTCTAATCTTTCCTCCAAATTTAAACTTAGTTTCCAGGGATGTTTCTCTCCCACAGAACAATTACCTCAATTGCATCCAGAGTATCATTCAGTTGTTTTCTTTCATTCTCTTTGTGGTCCATCTCAGGCCCCTCATAGAAGACTCCAAAATTGAGGTATACTTGCACGGAACCAAAGCGATTTTGCTGGTTTGCTAGACAAAGCTGATAAAAACCTGTACGAATTCCGAGATCATTACCAAGTTCTTGCTCTCCTACCCTCCCACCCTCTAAATTTGCCTAGAGATAACTGTTCTCCAAAATTAAATGTGCTACTATAGACAAAACTGCAAAGATTCAGTTTTTGATGTGAAAGATCCTGCTCTTACTTGAAATGTATTTACTAAATAGTATAATGTTTTGCCAAATTTTAGTAACTTGAGCTCTGTATTGGATAGAAAACGTTTTCATGTTTTTCAACCTATAATTCTCATATCTTCTAAGCTATTTCTAACCACAAGCATGTTAAGAGGGTATTATTGTTTGCCTGCTTGTACACCATTAGAGCTGAGATATCATCTTGATCTTGAAAGTAGGAAAAAGATGGATGCTGAGTGAGTGAAAGAAGCTATCTAGGAGTGACTTCCTGCAAGGTGGTCTGTATGGGGGCTGCTGGTTTGGGGTATGTACTGATGCTTATTTTCAGCTGGTGTCACCTCCTGCACCTGATGGTGGGGAAGCTGTGGGGAGGAGCAGGGTTCGAAAGATGCAGCAGTGTATTTGATTGTCTTAAGTGACTGGAAGGCACTACTGGCATATCGGGGCCAAGATGTTAAATAATAACGCTGATAGCCTGTGCTGTGAACTGAAGGACTGTCTTATGTATCTGTTGAGAAATATTGTCTTTTTTTGTGCACCTGGCTGGTACAGAGAACAGTTCAAACTGACTAGTTGCTGTCCGGAGTGAGGACAGGCTGTATCTGGCTGTGGGAATTCTCTGGTGACTGGAGAAGTGCTTTGTTGTAGAATGCGGATATTAGTCATGGCCATGCATTTCCTTATATTCTGAGTCTGCTTTTTGGTAACTGGCTCAAGTTGTTCTGATGACTGGAGTACTATCCCATAATAAATTTATTAATTGTAATTCTGTATCATAAATGGGTCTGCCTGTTTTGATCACTTTCCCATAATCTGGTTCGCTGGAGATAATGAAATAAAATGGAGCTTCTGGAGCCCAATCAAGGACATCTGATTAATGTCCTTGGCCATTGGCAGTCTACAGGAATTCTGGTTTCTGGTGTTCAAGGTTAATTTTTTTTTCCCTACTGTTTCACCATCTATATGTGGAAAAGTCAGGGCTTTGGCATCTCAGTACTTACTAATTTCAATATTTCCTCATTATGTTCCCAATTTCAAAGAAATACATGATTATTGCGATAGCTGTGAGAATGAAAACAGACCTGTCTCGTGGGTAGAGAAGTTAACCTGGCCCCGAACATTCTTAGAGGTCTCTATAAGGAAACCCTGTGGGGTATGTGCAGTGGCAGCAACGCGCCGGTCATGTGACATTCCTAGAGTCCGCTGGACCTGCCGAGACACATTAAAGAGGGAGAAGAGCCCCTGCTACATCATCAGGAAGCTGATGAATGGTAAGATCGACATCCCTGACCATTCATGATTATTGCGATAGCTGTGAGAATGAAAACAGACCTGTCTCGTGGGTAGAGAAGTTAACCTGGCCCCGAACATTCTTAGAGGTCTCTATAAGGAAACCCTGTGGGGTATGTGCAGTGGCAGCAACGCGCCGGTCATGTGACATTCCTAGAGTCCGCTGGACCTGCCGAGACACATTAAAGAGGGAGAAGAGCCCCTGCTACATCATCAGGAAGCTGATGAATGGTAAGATCGACATCCACTGACCATCAGTACAGTGGTTCTCAGTCAGGGATGGTACTGCCCAACCCCCACCTTGAATTTGGGTCGAGGTATCACAGTGATGTTGTGTGCGAGTAGGGAAGGGCAGGGAGGCAGCAATGCTGAACGTCCTGCCATGTTAGAAACAGTAAGCAAGACAAAGAATTGTCCAAAATGCCAGTAGCACCCCTGATGAGGAAAGATGTCTCAGACCTTGAATCTGGCCATGTAGTTCTTGGCTGAACTCACTAGGTTTTGACCTCCCCAGTGGTATACCAGACTTGGGCTTATTTGATACTTGACAGCAAGTAAAGCATTCAATAGGTGCTTGTCTCCAAGCTGGATCTTGATAAGCCCAGGCTGTGAGCTGTGTGGTAGCTACTATTTTATTATTAATTCAGAGATAAGGAAAACCTCTGATAAGTTAGTATAAAATGAATTTTAAGTTACATTGGAATAAGATTAATATAGTTTTTTAATATGTAAACAAAATTTAGAAAGTTAATAGGTTTCCAAGATAAAGAACAAAGGAAATAAACAGCTTCTAAGTTACTTTTGAGCAGACCATCCTTGGGCACAGCATGGATTAAAGTACTTGGCTTAAACCATTTAAGCAACAGAACTGACTACATAGAGAAACCTTGAGTCGATGATTCTTCAATTTGCGAGAATTACCCCTAAAGGCAAGAGAGTAATATTGTTTCCCAAACTTCATTAACTGAAGCATCTTTGAAATGTCTGGGTCTGTCTCCAAAGTCCATGTGATTTTTTTTCATTCAGCTTGGTACCATATCCATATTATTTTAATATTTAAAAAATGGACTCTTTCTTTCCCCTCTCATCTCCAAATTCAAGTAAATGTGATGATTACCTCTCCAGGAAGAGGCACCCAGTTTGTCCCATGACTTCGAGCACACTGCCACAGCCCCAAATTTGAGAATCCAAGCCATATGTTTTAGTGATTATTCATCTATCAAGTTTCCATTCAACTGCAGACCCATTTCACTAACAGGTGGGGGGGTCACAGCATAATAAAGACAACTAGAACTTTGTGTTTATTTAAAACCTGACCGACCCCCTTTATAAAAGGAAATGAACAAACAAGAAAAACAAGTCCCCATTATGACCACGTACCCACCTCATAACTGAAATAGAAGTAGCCAGTCTGGTGGGCAAATTGCCAGAAGCATTCTGTGCCTCCTGGAGGGATCACGATGGCAAAGTCATGTCGATCTGCTCCGCGGAAGAGGGGCTGGTCCCCAGTGCCACCAAGGGGTTCTGTCTTCTGGCTCCTAGCAGAGCTCCCTAGGTTCAGAACCACCAGTCCAGCCCCAAAGAGCAAAAGGAACATGCTGCTCTCTGGAGACTCCTGTGTGTGCAGCCCAGTGGAATCAAGCAGTTTAGTATATGTGTACTCTCGAACCAAGCACAGAATCAAGCAATTTAGACAACTGCTGGGGTAATGATTAACTCCGCAAGTAACACTTAGGCCAGTCTCAGGGCCACGCGTAAGATATTCCAGAATAGAACTGGCATGAGACCCCACGTTTGGCTTACAGGAAGAATTTTTGCTTTAACTTCAAAAACTCAGTGGCTTACCAAACCTATTTAACAGGTTTCTAATAGAATTTATTACTTCAGAAGAGCGATTTCCACCCTTCCTTTGGGCGGTCATTTTTCAGTTTTTACCTGTTGGCAATAAATATTAAGCAGGTTTATTTCCAACTGTCTGAATGTATGGACTTACTTCTCAGTAGTCGCTGGGAGATTTTTTTTCATTCATATCAAATTGCTAGATGATACCTGTTGCTCCTATAAGATACAAGGGGCAAAACCTGTTTCATTGAACTTCTTTCTGCCCAGTGCTACAGCATAGGAGAGCAAAGCACAGCATGGAAGTATGTAGAAACATTCAAATGGATGAAGAGTGAGCAAGAGACAGTGGTCAAACTCCTCCATGGATAACCCTCCTCATTCTGCTACCTTCCACCTAAATGATAACAGTCACCTAAAGCTATCCAAAATCCACTGAAAGACTGTTATGTTGTTCAAACACTTGTATGTCTTCTTTTATCTGTGGCTTCTTTAGCACCCATAGGAGGAAAAAGACTTACTGAACACCCACTGTCTTCATGGAGGAGAGATTAACCTGCATCTTATTCTCACATCAGCCTACAAGGGAAGTACCATTACCTACTGCATCAGAAATGAAATGGAGAGTCCAGTGGCTAACTCACCATCTATAAGTACAGCTGGGGCCCTGAGCAGGCCTCGCATTCTTATCCCTCAGGACAGTGTGTCTGTCAGTCTCTAAGTTCTGACAGAGTCTACATGTTTTCTCTCAGCCATCAACTTAAGCATGAGTACCTTCTAATCAAGTATTGCTTCAGAATGCATCACGATGGATCCGAGTGGTAATACTTTTAACTGTCACCAAGTATGTGCTGTTATGAAGAACGTACTTCATAATTGTGTTCAGTTCCAGCATATGCCAGATGACATCACAGCAATCTGGAGGCACAGTGGCTGCAGTGTTGCTAAGGGGAAGGTAGGAGACACTGGGATCATTTCCCAGTGACACACAGTGACACTGGCACCCCCACTGGCGTCCCACCACTGCCCCAGTCCTAACACTGCCCACCAGATGTGGTAAGCAGTGACAGGGCCACCAAAACAGTCATCAGTTCTTGGTAAGTGGTCTGGTTCCATAAAACTATAGGCAGAGTTTTTTCCGTACACATTCCTTAACATTACAGTAAAAAATAACATTGAAGTTATATTGGGGGGGTGGTGGCTAGTGGACCTATGCATTTCTCAAATTGGAGAAACACTTACTGGAATATTTTGCTTCCTTAAGTATATCCCAGTGTCACGCTAGTGTGCCATCTAACAATGTGAGAGTTGAAAATAAAGAAGCTACTGGATCTTAAAGCTTGGTTTGGAGGGAGACCACGACTAGCTACCACCACACCAAGTGGAGACCAAGTTCTCACCTTCTTACTAGTTTAATTTGGGGTTAACTGTTAGAAAAACAGCAGTACCAAACCCCCAAACATGTAGTAATAGGTAATAAAGCTGTACAAAGTTTCAAATTTTAACTACAAGATGAATTTTTAAACTTTTAACATCTGTTTTGTCAAAAGAAATGGACAAAAGGGAATTCTTTTGCCCTCAGAGGTATGGTATATGAAGAAATGAGACAGATTAAGAAGAACTTCCACATGTCTGTATGGAACAGCTTCTAAGGATTAGAACATTCAGTACAGTTTGACATTAGTTTCTTAATACAAACAGCAGGGTTTACCAAAGCTTGTTCAGCATTTTGCTATCTCCGTTTTTTCAGCTGCAATTAAACAGCTACTTAAATTTGAGAGAAGCAAGACTTTAATGAATGCTACAAGTTTATGGACAATAATCAGTTCTCATTTTAAAAAAAGATTACAGAAAACACTTTACTGAAATTATTTTTTTGCTAAAAAGACAGTCTTTAAGGATCCGAGAGACAGCAAGCACAACACAGTACAAAAGGAGAAGGGAATGTTGAATTCCAGTGCAAGACACTAACACAGCACAATTAGGGAACCAGGCGGAAGCAACCATTTCACAAAGAATGGAATTAGGCATTTATACTTAATCAGGATTTTTTTAAGCTTTAAAAGTCCAGCTAAAGAAGGGAATTGGGAAGAGTGGATGGGGACAGGGGCTAAGCTTATCTACAATCACCATTTTACCAAAAAACACACTGGTTCAACCACGTGAGAAGTGGAGGTTAAACCTGCCTACGGAGGCCAGCAAATAGAGCAAATGCCAAGGCAGTCACATTTCTAGGTGTCGATGTCACAATTGGCTGAACAACGTTTAAAGGGACTCTGATTCCACCAGGACTGGTCTCTCATCAACCTGGGCTCATGACAGTTGAAGTTCCTCTGCATTTGCATCAGAAGGCCAAAGCTTTACCTGGAAGAAGTTCACTCCAAATAATGCTCATGTTGCTGGTTTTAACAGGTCATGGAGTCGAAAGTCGCTCCTAATTGACTCCACCATTTCCTAGGAGAAGGTTCTACTGATTACCAGGGATTTAAATTCAAGCAAACCACTAAAGAAGGGAAATACTAATGGTATTCTGGCACTGTACAAGCTATGTGCCTGTCATCTCTGCCAAGGACATGGGGTGGACTTGGCTTTGTTTCTCAGCTCCATGATCTCCAACTGTGATGAAGTGGAACTGGGACCTCCCCCACATGAGAGGAGGATGCCCAAAATTCTCATCCCAGCCCAGCTTCTGAAAGAAACAGCAGACTACCAGGGGCTATTATTAGGAACCATGCTCCTGTGAATTCGGTGGAAATGAAAGCCTGTTTCAGTTCATGCCAAGTCTTTTCATGGTCCGCCAGCGATCCTTAATCATCACAGCTGTTCGGTTAACAAATGGGTAGTTTTTAGAAATGGCAGCCCAGTTTCCTTCTCCATACTTCTGCACGCCAGCCTTGACCCACTCACTTTCCTCTACAGTCCACTTCTGCAAGAAAAAAAAAGAGAAGCAAAGGATTTATCACCACCTATTCTCTCCACTTAAATTTTCATACAGTGAAGAGGTCTAGGAGAATAATCTGAACCCAAAGGAAGGATTTATACTCTTAAAACATGATACAGATTATAAATTAACACCATGGACTTGAACATTTACAATTCTCAGTGTCTTACTGTTTTGTCCTCAACTAATAATCATTTCTGCATTCAGAACTCTAAACATGTATTGTTCATGGTTGGGAAACCATGATTTCTGACCTAGATTTTTCTTCCAGAGAGTAACTATTACTTTAGTTTGGATTATCTGAAAACTACAAATAAAATTTTTTACCAGGTGCATGGGTAGTCTATGTCTGTGAAATGTGGGTACTTATTTTACCTCTCTTCTACAACCAGAAAAGATTAGAAAAGACAGTTTAAAACCATTACCTGCTTTTTTGTTGTATTGGTTGCACTCTCTTCATCTGGTGCTGCTGGAAAATATTAGAAGCAGACTCATGTCAGAGCTCACCTTTCTCAGCAGAACCCACAAGAAAAAGACATAGAATATCCCCAAAGGGAAAACTAGATTCAGATTTTACAAACTTTGAGAGAATAAAGGATATCACTAAAGGATAATTTGTTTTTGTCCTTTGCTTGCAAGATACCAATCACTTCAGTCCATGAGAATCTGTGCAAAGCAAATATTTCACAAACAGGCATTCAGTAAACAGTCAGGATTTCAGGCTCTTTAGTAAAACCAATATCATTTTCTAAACTGAGAAACTGTGGTATTTAAAATCCTAACATATATATTAATAAATATATATACTCCTAATATACACATACATATATGTGTGTGAATATGTAATATATGCATGTATTTGTGTATATAATAGACTATGAGTGTGTGTGTGTGTGTATATATAATTTGTTAACTCATTGTTAACTACTGCTTTGAAATAACCCAGTTTTATTATTTTTTAATTTCCAAAATATTAGATATAAGTAAAATTTGGCTCAATTCCTCAAACAAAAAGAATGGGGTAATAATTATTACTTCCCACTCCAATAGACCATGTGAGATCTATTCAGATTCTACCTTTTCATCATTATGGATATAGGTCAGGCTTCATAAACAGAGACCAAGATAATTTTTTAAAGGACTAGAGAGCTACAGGAGGGTATACAAGTGTAATGGACATGCCATCTCAAGCCAACAAGAGCCAGTTAAAAAGCTACGTAAGGCAAAGTTGCATAAACATGGAACCTGCTGCAGGGTCTGCCTTAGCAGACATCGCTGTCCCAGGAATGCTTCCTAAAGAATGAGGGAGGGTGACGCAGAAGAAGGGGTACTTACAGGAGCAGATTATTTAAATTATGAAGTATTTCCTACTATATATAGTAGAAGCAGATTTCTGAAACTGACAAATCTGGACTGCATCAGAAGTGGATGTTTTCTAGAACTTTTATATCCTGTTTTTAAACATATTTAATGCCACTTTTATTCATCATTATTTCTCCCATCTTCTGTGTAATCTTGATTTGCCAACTATGTTTTTGCCAACGAAGGTAATTCTTAGGGACAAAACCTTTGAGACTGGCAAAAGATTACTGGTTGCTGCTGTGTTACAAAAGTCTTCAACATCTGCAAGACTATGGTTTAGCATGTAGATATTTTCATTACAGTGCAAAGTATGTGGTGGCGGGGGGATCCTAATGCAGATGCTATGAAGCTTACTATTCATTAAAGGAAAGTAACATTTTCATCTTGGAAAAAAAACATTTATTATACAGAAACTGGTAAGAGACTATTTAGTTAAATAAGAAATGTAGGGAATGACCACTTCTTTCTTTTCTAATTAAAATACTTTGGGAAGAATATCAACTACCATTAAATACAGGATTTATTAAACCAAACCAGGAATTTTAACTGTAAAATGTTGCTTTGATAGTCTCCATTCTTTAATGGGAAAAGACGGAAAACTGATTCCTCATGAATCACTATGTGGAACTTTTAAACTTTTTTCTGTTTTGGAGACAAGCAGTTTCTGGAACATTGTTGACAGTAGCATGCATCGGTACTTCAAGTGTCAAGGAGAGAGACCAGTGAGACCCTTCTGGCTTACCCTGAACTTGAAACAGTTCGTCCTCTTCCACCCAAGTCTCTTTTTCTTCAATCCCATTAGAGCTGTTCCACTTGCCTTTGGGTACTCTGAGGTAAAATCAATGAGAGGACAAGGTGTAAAACAAAATCATCCCAAACTCAGCACTGAATACATCACCATCCCCTTTCAACAACCTGTTCATTTTCCTGGGGTTTTTGGTTTGGTTGGTTTGGACTCATAAAGATTTCAGTGTTATTCTAACCTAGAAGCTGCAAATTCCTTCCCCTCTGTCATAGAGGTGCTCTGTTCCTATCTCTGGAGTGTTCTCCTTTCCCTCCCCATTCCTCAAGCCTAAGCCCATGGTCCAGTACTTTTCACCAGTATCACACTAGCCTCTTAATTGGTATCTCTCCCCTCCAGCCCATTCTCCTTCCAAAGCCACCAGAACAGTCATCCTAAACTTACAGATCCCTCCTCTATTCAGTGATGCTTCTCACTGTGTAAACAGTTAAGACTAAATGGCCATATAGGGGAGCCAAGATCATCCAGTGTGGCCCATCAATTTCTCATCAGTTCCTCCTCTCCCCACCAACATCAGAGCCACACCACCCACACACCCGCTCAAACAGGACAGCCTCACCCTTCTCCTTCCTCCTATGAGCTCTGCTTTCCTGCCTCTGTTACTGTTCTTTCTGCTTGGGATCCCCTTCCCTGCCAAGTGAAGTCTTTTAAGGCCATCATTCTCAATGAAGACTGCCCAACACATACAAAAATCCCTTGCTCCTCTGCTTCCACTGTACTACACAATCGTGTCATGACATACCCGTAACTATAAGCACCTTGACATCAGAAACCATAATCCTCATTTGTCTACCCCAAACAACTTGCACTGTCACACATCCTAACAGAAGCTGGAGAGATATTAACTGACATAACAATTGGATTATCAAAGAGCTATAAAGGAAGTATACTATCAAAGATTACAATAGTAAGCAAACAAGAATCTTCCCTGTGAACATGAAACTTTTAGTACCTAGTTGCAACCAAAAACAGTTCCAAAACTAGAAACTAATCCAAAATCCAAGTTGCTAAGTAAATGAAAATTATATTCAGCCTTACCAAACATAGCACAAATTATATCAGAATTACAACATCCTTTACAAAACAAACATGGAAAGTATCTGAACTAAGTTTTGAAGAATTTATATAGATCAAAATCACCTGAAAAACCTGACAAGAGAATACAGATAAACTGCAGTCTTCCCCACTAAGAAATTTTGTTGGAAAGCCTGTCTGGGTATTTTTCAAATGAGAATGAAAGCAGTTTGCTTAATAAATGCATACACTTGAAAAAATTTAAGTTTTCTATACAGTTACTTAACTAAGTGACTGACACAATTAGTGGACTCTTCTTTTCTTTGTTTTTAAATTAGATCATAACCTCCAAAAGGATATTTATAAGAATAACTGATTTGAGGCAAAGTAAAAATTACATGAAGTTTATCTATCTCAGGATGTTAGCTGTGTTAAGTACTACTCATAAATAGAAGTCAGGATCAGAGTTTAAGTTTTCCATCAATTTATCCAAGTCCTGGGATAAAACTGGTTTTGACCTCTAGGTCCATCATTTTCACCTAAGTGGCTGGTCACTCTTCCAGTAGACTGTCTTTGCAGATCACTTTGGTAACTTTCTGTGCCTTCTCTGAACTCAGCATTTATTACATGTATAAACGTTTCAGTATTTCCTAACTTCTCATGTTGTAGAAGGGGCCCAGACCTGGTTCTCATCTTGACTGCTAGCTGGCTGTGCAGACTCCTGGCTCACTGCGCTCGTAAGTGGTGAACTTAGAACAACTTAATGGTCTTAGAGAGTTGGCAGACTACAGCCTGTGGCTGCTGGTTTCTGTACAGCCCTTGAACTAAGAATGGTTTTTATATTTTTCAAAGGGTGGTAAAAAAAATAATAATAATAATATGCAACAGAGACACAAGTGGCCCACAAAGGCTAAAATGTTTCCTTTCTTACCCTTTTATAGAAGTTTTGCTGGTGGTCCCTTAAATTCCAAGAACCAAGAACTGTTACTTTGTTTGGTTAATAAAATACCTCTTAAGCACTAGGTCTGTGCCACGTGCCATGAGGGATATGAAAGCCTAGTAGTCGTGGCCCCATCAAGATGACAGACCTCAAGCTTGCCTTCCCTGCTTCCAATTCCACTGGCTCAGCCTCCCCTGGGTCCTGACTGCTCACCAGGCAGCAGGCTCCACCACCCTCCTCTCCTTTCCCTCAGTGTCAGTACAAAAGCTGTCAGTAATGTCTGCTCAGAGGCTTTCAGATTAGGTGTATTAGATTTATCTGGGGCACAGTTAGCAAAGCAGATTAGAGAGCACTCCCTGTCCCTTCTCATTAGTAGTCAGGAACCTAACACTGCAGGTAATTGATATGAAGCTCTGCTTGAGAACTTCTGCCTGATAGGACACAATAGGAGCTAAAATATGGCCCATCTACTTTCCAGACCTTTCTCCCTTCATCCTCTCCGTGCACTGTATTCTCCTACCATACAGACTGCATGACAGTTTCCGGAGCATACCAGGCTTTCTTGAGCTGTAAGAGGTTCCCACTGCCCAGAACCCCACAGCTCCCACCCAATATGCTGGATGACTTCCTACTCATTCTCCAAGGCTAGCCCCTCTGCAAGGCTGCCCGCCCACAACTCTGCTACCCAGGCCAGCTCTTCTTCCCTGCAGCTCCCAGGGCACCTCACCTAAGCTTCTTCTAGAACCAGATTCCAGGGAATCCCTTTTTTCTGTAAAGTGCAGGCCTTACTATCTTTGTTGCAACTACTCAACTCAAGGTAGCAGCCACAGACAATACAAAATTCGTAAGTGTGGCTGTTCCAATAAAACTTTTATTTACAAAAACAGGCAACAGGTGGACTTAGCCAAGAGGCCATAATTTGCCAACCTCTGCTTTACAGTACCCATCACACCTCATACCCTTGACAGATCCTTCCATTTATAAAGCCACTGTAAACATACTCTTTCCAGTTTCCTCATCTGTTCATGGGAGCAACACCTATACTTCATAGAATTGCTGTGAGAGGCAGAGATCAGGTATCAAATGAGAATAATTGTGTGTTATTCAGCTTGCCCAGCCAATGACTGACTCACTTCCAAATGCAGATAGTGGTATATGCCCAAGTATAAATCACTTATCAGATGCCACAGCCCCACACAGTACCTAGCACAAGCATGCTGCGGCATAGGTGCCCAACCAGCTACAACAGAGTGCAGAAGTAGAGCTGGCAGTGCCCCTAGGAGGCCAGTGAGGTCGTCACTTACAGCAGGGTGGCCAGGGGAAATTTATGGAGGTGAGGCAGCTTGGTGTACATGGTGTATCGACATGGGTTTTTGTGTCAAGACTAACTAGATTTGAAAATCCCAAAGCCCAATTTTGCCACTTTTTAGCTGTATGACTTCAGGTAAGTTAGTAACGTTTCTGAACCTTCCTCACTGATAAAATGGGGCTAAATAAATCACTCAGAGTGAGGAGTGTAGATATTAAGATAAAAGTGCTTGGCCCACAGATAGTATTTAGTTATCATCGCTTCTCTTCCCTTTGAAAGACACGTGGGATTCTGACAAGCGATGATAAGGAATTCTGACAAGGAATGATAGTCTAAACATGGGGAATGAGAGGCAGCAAGAGCACAGTGACAGAAACAGGGTTAGGGGAGCAAGCAGACCAGTCAGCCTAAAGGAAAGATCCACAAGAGGGCACAAAGGTAGCAAAACCGAAAGCCAGGCTGGGGTCATGAGTGGAGCAAAATGAAAGCACTCTAACCACTGCCCCACAGAGCCTAGCAGAATGTGAGAGATTAGTATTTACTGAATTTGCCAAGTTTCAAATGTCCATTGAACGTGCAAAACTATAAATATTCATAAATCTCTTTTAAGGATCAGAGTATAATGTGGCCCAATTCAAACAAACTTCTTGTAAGAAGACTACTATTTAGTAGTCAAGGCACTCAGTAGTTCGCTAAAAATGGAAGCAGTGGTGAGTAGGAGGCTCTGATACCCTTCCACTCCCACCTAGTGCAATGCCTGGAAGCCCAGCACAAGGCTTCAGAACTGGCAGAATGGCTATGATATCCCTCCCCACCCTGAGTCACACTCTAGCAGTCTGAGCAAGCTTTGGTGGTGAATAACGTAGCTGAAAGTTACTTCATTCACGGAAGCAATACCAGGCCTAACCAGGACCACCAACCAGCCCCCAAACTTCTACAAAGAAGGTCTTCATACTTGGGATTCTTCTCCCCAGGGAGGGGCTGGTTGAGGACAGTGGGCTTGGATGGTGATGCCGGTGTGACCTCCTGGGAAGAGTCGAGGCCAGAGCTCGGCTCAGTACTCTGGCTGTCCTCCTCCAAAACCAGTCTGCTTATTGTCATGCGCTGGTCTTGGGTTGCAGTTCAGAGCCACCCTCACCCTCAGTGGGGGCAGAACTTTCATTATCATCTTTTCTTGTTCTCTTGTTTTTGAGGGCTGGTGATGGCGGGCACACTTTATTAGGAAAGACCATATCCTTCTGGTCCAGTTTTGAGAAGGCTGCCTCAGAATCTTGTGCACTGGACAGAGTCTTGAAAGCTGCTTTCAGAGTCCTAATCCCAATGGTGGTTGGTGTGCTCTGTAGCTGCCTACAAACAACACAAACACAGAAATCAGTTTCACCACTGCTGAGGCCCGTCCAAGCAGCCACAACTTTTTCAAACTGTGAAGCTTCACATTATAGACTCAAGTTGAGAACTCATTTAAAAAAAGAGAAAGGTATGATAAAAATAAAAGCCTTTATTTATAAGAACTTCCATTTATAAGTGTTAAGCAGAGGTTTTAAATATGATATGTAAATTGAATTATGGAGCTTAAACTTCAAGAGAACCTAAAAGGAACTAGGGCCAATGATACTCCCTCCAGAGACCTCTTCAGCAGGTGTGCTAATCCATTATTCTGCATGGACTAAAGCGATGCTCTCCTTTAATGTAAAAGCTCTGTAGAATGTCTAACAGCTATAAGTCCATCTGGACGACCAACTGATAATGTAGCAATCTCACCTTCAAGTCTAAACTCTCCCAGCTGTCCCAGTCCAACCCTCATGTGAAACTAAAGAGTGGTTTCATTCTGCCCTGTTTCTCCTACAATACACTTATAAATGGGATCTTGAGAATTCTCAGTGAGAGGTGTGCCACAGTCTTGGAACAATGAGAAACTGCCTTTTCAAAATAAAGTTCAACGAGCATTTGGAATAGCTAGTATATTTTAAGTAAACACTGTAAGGAGAAGGCAAACTGGCAGCCTCAATGGCAATCCTAGCTGGCAGATGTGTCTTGTCTAACATTTACTTCTTTCCCCTAAATTGGGCTAACCACCAACATACAAAAATTGGGAAATCTCAGAAAATATTTTTTGCAACAATCACACAAGCTGGAAAGCATGCTTTCTTTCGGTTGCAGTCCCGTGCTCTCCACTGTATTATCCTGGATCCACTTTGTTCCTTTACATCTATAGGGCCTTCAAAGAGATCTCTGCTTTGTTAACTGGTCTCAGGAATCTGGTTCACAAGTCTGAACACTGTATTAAGAGATAACATATCAACAGGGAAGTAATGAGGCAAAGACAGAGAAACAAAAGGAAAGAGCCTTTGAGGAATAAATAGCCGGTCGGGAACTTCTGCCAAAGACCTAACATCCTGTTTTCAATATTCCCATTGTCCCAAGGTATGCTCTGTGAAACCGACAGTGCCTTCCTTGAGTAGCCCAGTAACATGTGAGGAAGTCAAATCACCAGGAAGAACTGACTCTGCTCTAAGATGATGACTGTGCTTCCAACTACCTCAGTGTTTCATCCCAACATCACAAAAGTGCATCCCTCTTACCTGGCAGGTTCTCTGAGTGGCTTTTCCACAGGCTCTGGTGCTGGCTGAGGTTGTGGTTCTTTCACTGTGGCTGAGGCGGAGGACTCAGATTTCAAAGCCTTTCTGGCCATCTGAGAAAGGAAAAACACTGTCAAGAAGAAGAAGTCACAGAATTTCATTAACTCTGCTTTTACCATGAACATATTCAATATGCAAGCACGTTTCACCTATAAACCAAATTCAGGCATAGACTACAGGAGGACATAAAAAGGGAGAGAACTTAAAGAATTGCCTCAAATTTCTTTCTTTCCTTCCCCACACAATGGCCCATAGTGTTCTATACCAAAGGAGAACTCAATCTGAGTGGTGCTAAAAGGATCTTGATGTTGTAAGAATTCCAAACAGTTATTTTGGACAACAAACTAATGATTTTACTTTGTGTCTCCTCTTCTATCCTTTCAATCTCACCCCTAATCTAGTTTCTGAATCCTACATAGACCTTTGGGGTCACATGCAAAAGCCAGACTTTTGGTTTTCTTTGAAACTTAAGATGACCAATGTTTCCAAGCCCCACCGTTAGGAGGTAGGGTCTGCGTCATCCAGGTGACTCTCCAGGAAGCGCAGCATCTTCTGCTGGAAGGTCTCATAGGAGAAGTTCTGGATCACAGGGTGGGCCAGGTTCTTTTCACGGATAATGTTTAGGAGGTCATTTCTCAGCTTCTACACAAAGGACCAATAGTTGAAACATGAGAAAGGAAAACTCCAGTAAAGATTTCAGTGATGAGTTAAGACAACACCATCAGAACTTTCTCAGTGCTGTCAATGAATAGCACTGGGGGAAAAGCAAGCCTACCACCGTGTGCTGCTGCTGCTAAGTCGCTTCAGTCGTGTCCGACTCTGTGCGACCCCATAGACGGCAGCCCACCAGGCTCCTCCATCCCTGGGATTCTCCAGGAAAGAACACTGGAGTGCCTTGCCATTTCCTTCTCCAATGCATGAAAGTGGAAAGTGAAAGTGAAGTCGCTCAGTCGTGCCCGACTCTTAGCGACCCCATGGACTGCAGACCACCAGGCTGCTCCATCCATGGGATTTTCCAGGCAAGAGTACTGGTGTGGGGTGCCACTGCCTTCTCCACCACAGTGTAGAATAGGTCAAAAATTACTGACCAGTCACGGTTGGTTACTATGTAGCTATACAAAAGGAAAAAAAAAAAAAGATGAAGAACTTAGGATCTAAAGTACCTTTCTACTTTTACATGTAAAGATTTTTAAAATTTCAAAAAAGAAAACCAAAACAGATGAAAAGCTCCCAATGTACTAATATAAAAAGATCTCCGAGATACATTAAGTGAAGATAGCAATTTAATGGTCAAGTTAGTGTGTAGAATACGCTCACATATGTATACAGGAAGAACAGGAAGACTGGATATGTGTGTATGTCTCTACATACATATATGCACACTTATTTGCCTACATATGCACAGAATCTCTTAAGGAGAAAAAAGCACTGGTTCCCTCTAAGGAGAGGAATGAGATAGCCAAGTCAGAGATGAGAGAATTTTCACTAAGCTTCTTTGTTGTATTTATGAATGCTGTATTATATACATATATATTAACTTTTCAAAAATAAAATTTATATATTAAAAAAAGAGCAGGGTACCAGCAGAGTTTTTGACACCAGAAAACAGAGGTGTTGAGTCCTCAGAAAGGCATTCTCAAGTCTGCAAGATCAGCATTTATGTAAATAAAGTCAGATGTGTTAGTACCAGTGCTGATCACTAGCTTTGTCACACACCTGGCAGAAATGGTCAAGTAAATGATTTCTGTAAATTTTTCAAATTTTAAAAAGCCTTCTAACAGTAAATTATCCTAGATATAAAAGACATGTTCAAGGTACTGAATATTAGCATTCCTGACAGAGAACCCTTTCCCTGTTTCCCCATAAAAAGCAATGAGCTGGATATAGGTAATGGAAGCAAAAGTATATCAAATTTACCTGAGTTGTAGGGTCCTTGGACATATGTTTTTTCAAAATTTTTGAAGCCTTTTCAAATTCTTTGTTTTTGATACAAATAATGACTGCCTAAAAAAGGGGGAAATTTTTTTTAACTGTTGTAATAATGAAAAATATAATCAGAATATAAAATACCAAAATAAGCTCTACTGAAAAGTAAAACTGAGTCTTATATACACAAGAACTTTTTCACATTCTATCAGATTCCTGTATAAAAAACAATTATTTTTCAACCATACGAACAACTGTGTAAGGTACTACACAGTGTGTAACATACTGGATTTTCAGTATTCAGTTCAGTTGCTCAGTCGTATCCGACTCTTTGCGACCCCATGGACCACAGCACACCAGGCTTCCCTGTCTTATCACCACCTCACAGAGTTTACCCAAACCCACGTCCATTGAGTCAGTGATTCCATCCAACCATCTCATCCTCTGTTGTCCCCTTCTCCTCCTGTCCTCAAATCTTTCCCAGCATCAGGGTCTTTTCAAATGAGTCAGCTCTTTACATCAGGTGGCCAGAGTATTGGAGTTTCAGCTTTAGCATCATTCCCTCCAAAGAAATCTCAGGGCTGATCTCCTTCAGAATGGACTGATTGGATCTCCTTGCAGTCCAAGGGACTCTCAAGAGTCTTCTCCATCACCACAGTTCAAAAGCATCAATTCTTTGGCACTCTGCCTTCTTCACAGTCCAACTCTCACATCCAAACATGACCACAGGAAAAACCATAGCCTTGACTAGATAGACCTTAGTCAGCAAAGTCATGTCTCTGCTTTTGAATATACTATCTAAGTTGGTATAACTTTTCTTCCAAGGAATAAGCGTCTTTTAATTTTATGGCTGCAATCACCATCTGCAGTGATTTTGGAGCCCCCCAAAATAAAGTCTGACAATTTCCACTGTTTCCCCGTCTATTTCCCAAGAAGTGATGGCACCGGATGCTATGATCTTCGTTTTCTGAATGTTGAGCTTTAAGCCAACTTTTTCTCTTCCTCTTTCACTTTCATCAAGAGGCTTTTTAGTTTCTCTTCACTTTCTGCCATAAGGGTGGTGTCCTCTGCATATCTGAGGTTATTGATATTTCTCCTGGAGATCTTGATTCTAGCTTATGTTTCTTCCAGTCCAGTGTTTCTCATGATGTACTCTGCATATAAG
>SJYC01148600.1:0-38801 GCA_006408675.1 Madoqua kirkii
TTTTCTCCTGTAGTTGAGATCTAACCTTAGTGCATTATAGTCAGAGAAGATGCTTGGAATAATTTTGATTTTTTTGAATTTATCAAGGTTAGATTTATGGCCCAGGATGTGATCTGTCCTGGAAAAGGTTCCATGTGCACTTGAGAAAAAGGTGAAATTTATTGTTTTGGGGTGAAATGTCCTATAGATATCAATTAGGTCTCACTGGTCTATTGTATCATTTAAAGTTTGCGTTTCTTTGTTAATTTTCTGTTTAGTTGATCTGTCCATAGGTGTGAGTGGGATATTCAAGTCTCCCACTATTATTGTGTTATTATTAATTTCCCCTTTCATGCTTGTTAGCATTTGTCTTATATATTGTGGTGCTCCTATGTTGGGTGCATATATATTTATAATTGTTATGTCTTCTTCTTGGATTGATCCTTTAATCATTAATGTAGTGGCTTCTTTGTCTCATGTGTATTCTTAAAGAGGATGATGGAGTTAAGTAGAAAATAGTATAATGTAGTAACTTATTTGTATCCAGCTGATCTATTAATAAACCCAAGAGCCCAATAACTGGTTTGTCCAAAATGGCCTAATGACCCTTCCTAAACTTTCCTACTGTGATTCTGCAGGGCATTCTCATTCTGGGACCATTCACCTTCCCTATCATAAGCAGGCAAGTGAGGATGTCAGTAACAGTGAAAACCATGCACAAACCCTACCTTTTTTGAAAAATAGATATTAATTGCAAATATTGATAATGTGATTATTAATAGTGACAAACTATTTCCAGTGCACTTGACTGTGGTCTGTGTAGTGACTTCACAGCTAAAATTGCTGTTTGCAGCATGTGGTCCCTCTCAGCTTTGTTTTAAAATAAAAGAACTCACTGATTATTTTTCTTTCTGAAGAAGAAAGACTTGGGATTCCATCTTAGAAAACTGGCAACTTGGTTTTTCTTTGACTTTTTTTGCCTTTTGGCTCTTCTTTTTTTTGTGTATGTGTGGATGCCTTGATATGAATTTGTTTATTTTAATTGGAGGTTAATTACTTTATACTGGTTACTAATCCCCACGTGTGCATGCTAAGTCACTTCAGTCTTGTCTGACTCTTTGTGAACTTATGGACCGTATCCCCCAGTCTCCTTGTCCAAGGGATTCTCCAGGTAGGAATACTGGATGGGTTTCCATTGCTCTCTTCCTAACCCAAGGATCAAACTGGGGTCCCCTTGTCTCCTGCATTGGCAGGTGGATTCTTTCCCACTAGTACCACCTGGGAAGCCCCACTAATCTGCATGGCAGGCTAATTCAGATTCGTGGTGCTGCCTTTTCTGTCTTTCTCAGGGACTGCACTTCTGTTTTTCCACAATCCATTTTGTGAAACTGGCTTTCTCCACCTTCACCTACTGGTGAAGAAATGGAGCCTCCTCTATGTTAATCTAGGTGCAAAGGCTGCAGTGAGCCCTCAGAGGTTGTGGGTTCTTGGGGATCTTCGGTTCGAACAGTGTCTTTGTGTTGCCTCCACAGAGGGGCCTGAGGTGCTGAGGCTGACCATCTGAAGTCCGTAGAGTGAAGTCTGCTTGAAGGACAGGCTAGAAAGGAAGTTAGAGAGCAATGTGCTTGCTCCAGATGTTTGTAGCAAAAACATTAATAAGAGATCCTTTTCAGTTATCTTTTCTCCTTATCTTCTCTCTCTTCATTTCCTTTCACTTATTTGATGCAACTCACCCCCACCAAGGTGGTTTTTCTGGAGCCTCTTGGCACTTTATTCATATCTCTCTTAGGTGAATTATATAGGTTTAGATTTGACCTGTATCAACTATCTGTCTTCTGTGTAGACTCCTAACATTTCAAGACCTTTGGATACAGTATATACTTAAATATTGAGTGAAAAAATGAAGATCTTTTGTTGAAAAAGATATAAATATTAATAAAATATCTACTCAGCACATGAATGCAAGTATTATACTTGATGGAATTCTGTGTGTGCTGAAAGAGCCCGAGGACCATTTTAAGGGCTCATCACCGAGCTTCAAAGGTTACTTGATAGATTTATGCAAAGAGAGACTTGATTTTAGTTTTCAATTCGTGGAGCACAGGGTCAAGGTGTGAAGAGTGACTTGATTATTCTTGGTGCATCTTTAGAAAATCAATGCCGTTATCTTCCTTTTTAAAAAAATTTAAAAGTATATATTTTTTAATTGGCTGTTCGTGGTCTTAGTTGCAGCACACAGGATCTTCATTGCCACATGTGGGATCTTTAGTTCCCCAACCAGGGGTCAAACTTGGGTCCCTGCAGTGGGAACATGGAGTCTTAGCCACTGGACCACCAGGAAAGTCCCTTTCTTTCTTTGTTTCAATAAATTCTTTTAAAAAATTAATTTTATTCATTTACTTCTGGCTGGGCTGGGTCTTTGTTGCTATGTGCAGACTTTCTCTAGTTGTGGCCCTGGGGCTTCTCATTGCAGTGGCTTCTCTTGTGGTGGAGCATGGGCTCTAGGCACTCCGGCTTCAGTTGTTGCAGCTTGTGGACTTATCCCTTGGAATGTGGAATCTTCCTGAACCAGGGATCGAACTCCTGTCCCCAGCATTAGCAAGTGGATTCTTAACCACTGAAACACCAGAGAAGTCCAGGTCCATTATCTTTCCTTAAAAATGTGAATGGTCAAGAGATTGAACAGAGGACTGATTTTAGAGAAGCAATTTTGGCACAGAAAATCCTGGAGGAAAATATGGAAGGATAGCTGATAGAAACATGACAAACTCTTTTATATGAATCCTAAAACCTGTGTTTACTTGCTGGCTAAAAGAATGGTAATTCACCTTGGCTCCAAAAAGATATCAGAGCAGCTTATGAATATGTGAGGTGTACAAAAAGATGACAGAAGGAAATAGATTAGATTGAAAGGAACTGAGTATAGCACTGAGGTGAACCAGCATGCTGAAATGACTTTCAGAAGGACCTGCAGTTTTTAAAGATGGTTGACATTTATCCCTCAAGTTTAAGGTAGAAAGGGAAGTGGGAACACAGCTAGATAATGCCCTGTGTCTGTGGAGAGAAAAAGCAATAATCTCAGAAGGACAACTCTTCTGTCCTTTAGTATCTAAAAGAAGTATTTCTACAGCTTCTAAATAAAGGAGCTTCTGTGGGATGAAATATAGTGTGAAGTGCATTCTCAACTCATTTGTAGGTTTTTCCTGATGCTTTAATCCATGTTCACTTGGGAAAAGCATAGATTCTGTAAGGGGCTGGGAGGAGGGGTTGATGATGTTTATCTCTCAACCTGCCACCTGACTCAGGAATAAAATGCTCTCAAGCAGATCAACCATGTCTCCTGGAGATGATTCTTCCTGTTCAGTTTTACTTTACTTTTTAAATCAGCTTGCATATTCCCCTCATATATGCAGGCTGATGCCTCTCTGTGGACATCCTTTGTTGGCAACGAGGGTCACATCCAGACTATTAAATAATCAAATAAGCAGAATACAGGGTTTACCCGCTTTAGGGAAATTACATTTTTAACCCCATCTTCAATTGTGTAAGGACATGGCATACCAGAGTAGAGACATCTACCATTGGTTAGGCTGCTAATCATAAGTCATGGTATTTAAATGAAATTTAATGAATTTTCTTTCAGTTAAATTGATTAGATTTGAATCAAATTGATCATTAAAGAAGCTATAATTTAGTAATTTTACATAAGCACGTTTTTCATTAAAATGTAATAGTTTTGAGAGACTGCTCAGTTCATTTTCAGAAGGTGTATTATCTGTATTTTGAAGGATATTTGATTTATGTTCCATTCCTAGCAGAGTGGCATATCCTACCCTTTTTCTTCCTGTCCTCTCTACAAATGTAAACCTCATCCAGGTATGTTTTGTTTTGTAAGTCACTGGCTTATTTGTGATGATAAAGAGATTATTTTTGAAACATATTTGGAATTGTGGAGTGCCCAGAAATTTTTGTGAAGTTTTTGTGTTGTTTTTATTAATGTAGCTTTTAAATTTTTGTCAGGAATGTTCTTTCTCCCAATCTACTTCAGACAGTAATGTTTTTTTAAAACCAGTCTTGCCGAGAGCCAGCACAAGGAGTCCCGCCCGTGGCAAAGGTCATGAGGTTAAGGGGTCCAACAGGTGAAGGCAAGTTGGGCCTTAGGGAGCCTTGCTGAATTTTCTCAAACATCTATCCCCCCAAAACCAGAGTCTGCCTGCCTTATTGTACTGTGCTTTCCACTCTTCTGACATAACAGGGGGCCATCCCTGATCACCTTCCTCTTAAAAGAATTAACTTAGGGCTCCAGTTAACAGTCTCCTGCATATAAAAAGAATGTCTCAGTTTAAACCCCTCTGATAGCTTTCTAACTTACCTGACTGGTGTGTCTGGACTTTTACAACTTGTGATTGTTTACAGCCCCCAACCACGAGAGGCACGAAGCTTAAAGCATCTTAAAGATACAGAGCCTTTTCTAAAGAGCTAAAAATTATATTGGTGATGGGTTTCACTGTCGACTCAATGACTGCTGCCAGGCCTCCATATTCTTTATCTTTTAGACACCTGAAGGATATTAATCAATGTAATTGGGATATAGAAAAAAGGAATATAGTAGTTTTGATGTTAGCAACACTAGACTTTTGAGTTAATTACTTTTCTCTTTGTTATAAATCACTGTACTTCTTTAATTGTTATAAATTGTTGTGTCCTTGCTATGTAAGAATGTAACTTTATTTACCGCTTTCTGAGGGTGGCACCAGACATTGGAAAAGAACAACACTATTAAGCCTAATATGTCTTCTGATTGACAGACCCTTATCAGAAAAGGGCTGTAAAGTGTTAATTGGTCTTCTGGCCAGAAGATGATGTAAATCACCTAAGACTTGTGTATACAGCTAGGTATGCAGAGAGAAAGCCTGGTCTTGATAAGAGTCAGGGCTGCTGACGCTGCATAATTTTGTATTATCCATTGATCTCTATGTACAATTAAAAGTATAAAAACATTCCTGAACAATGAAGGATGGGCCAGTCATGGGAAAGATTGGTTCCCCCATGTCTTTTCTTACTCTATTTTCAGGCTGAATTCCCATCTGGGCCACGGAGGCTCACCATGTCTACTTACTTGCCCTGGCTTCTAAGACCCACGAGAGAGGGAGCCAAGGTGGGGCATCCTCCGCTATTCAAATGGGCGCCAGTGGTCTAACGTAGATGGTGCAAACCTCTTCTCCTGAGGTTTTATTAGTTCTCCACGTAAACCAAGTTATTCAGCATCTTTTCTCCACTAAATTTTCCTACTATACTATTTTTTCCTAATCTCTCTTTTATTTCTAATTAAATAATTCTTTCTAAGACGCCACACCATCTCTCCTTCGAATTACCCTGGATCCACTGGGGCTGGACCCCAGCACAGTCTAGTTTCTTAGACTTCTAGTTGGATGGCTTCACTGACTCAAAGGATGTGAGTTTGAGTAAGTTCCAGGAGTTGGGGATGGACATGGAAGCCTGGTGTGCTGCAGTCCACAGTGTGGCAGAGTCAGACATGACTGAGTGGCTGAACTGAACTAAACTGAATTTCTTAATCCTTAGGAAGGGTGGGTAGAGGAGTTGGCAGTATGAGATGTGCTCTTGAGAGCTTTCCCCAGGTCACTCCGAAAACACCCATCCTGATGATGAAGAGGAACTGTCTGTGGGTGTATGGCTGACAGAAGGCGTTCTGAAAAGCTCACTGGTTCTGGGAGGAGGGATGAGAGGCCAGTGCCCTGGTAGTTCGCACAAGGCGCCTACACTCTGAGGACACTGGAACCTGGTGGGCTTCTCCCTGGCCTGCCCACGGGCTCCTGACCAGCCCAGTGCTCAGAGGCCCATCACTGGGCACAGCCCAGCCTGTGTTGTCCCTCGGTGGGCAGCCCTTTGTGAGTTTTCATGCTTCCTTTGCTTCCCCTTCCTTCTTTTTCCTTCTTATTCTCTCTTGTTTTCCCTTTCCTCAACATTTGTTTTTCTTTCTTCTCTTGATTATTCTCATTTGTTTCTCTCTTACTTTGTAGTTATTCTGTACATTTCTTTTACCTTAAGATATTGACCCTCTAGAACTCCTGTGCTCCAGCTTATCATCTTGAAGAGAATATTTTGACATATAAATTTCTCCTAGGCTTCATAACACACTGATTCAAGGAAGTGGTAAAGAGGTGAGGGTGAGAGGATGAACTCAGTTCAGATCAAAGTTTAAATGTAGGTGTTCAAAACAGTGGAATATTGATAACACTCTCTAGTTCTTTGTTTTGGTGAGGTGGTGACATTCTTTTTACCATCAGAATCCAGAGGTTTGCTTTTTGGATCAGGTCATGTGGCATAGGACTATTTTTTAAAAAAACAAAACTGGGAAACACTGTATGTATCTTTAAGGGAAAGGGCTATTTGTGACACCGCTGGAGACTCTGTGGGCTCTGCCTGCATCACCTGTATAGACAGACAAGGAAGAGAAAACGTCCTTGTTTCTACAAAGCCCCCGGGTCTTGTCTCAAGTCTGTTGTGTTTTGGAGGATTTGAAGGTGACTAAAACCAGCAGAAAACAAGTGTTCTAGAGCCTGGATTTGCTTTAATATTACCTGTCCTTGCTGTGATGTTAAAGATCTTTCTTCAAAAATGGCCAGCTCTTGTGTTGAGTTCAAAATAGAGCTCTGTCAGTATGAGACAAATCTTTTGATTAACTTAGTGAAATATCGTATTTGGGAAACACTTGTGTGTTAAAGCTGCTTGTTAGTATTGTTGCCACAGTGATACCTGTTGGTGAGTGATCATGCCATGCTGTTCTCAGTGATTTTGTTCTGACAGATGTACCCTGAGCTTAGGTGCAACCCTAGCAACGACATGGCGACCTGTGCCCTGCCCAGTGCCCACTCTCCTGGGGTTCCTGCTTTGCTTCCATGGTTTCATCATTCCTTGGTCTCACCCTTCATCCCCTCCTACAACACTCAACAAATATTTTATGTATCTACTGTGTGTCAGGCACTGTTCTAGGTGCTGGGGAGTCAGTAAGGAAAAGAATATACAAAGTGTCTGTCTTCATAGAGTTTGATTTACTCAAGTAAGTTAGAGAAATAAGTCAGCAAACAAGTGAATTCTATAGCATTTTGTTTGAGGATCGACTTTGTGGAGAGAGCAACAGGGAATGGGGTGCTCCATGGAGCAGGGAGAGGGAGAGTGTGTGTGCAGAGACCCCCACACACCCAGATCCCCTGGAGAGGGCAGGACTGTGTGCACAGGGCAGCAGGAAGGCTGATGTGGCCAGCGTGTGCTTGGCAGGTGGGGATGGCACAGAGGTTGGGGCGGCGGGAGAGAAGAAGGCCAAAGGAGGCTCGTGGGGCCCAGATGCAGACCATGCTTTAATCCAGGTGAAATGAACTTTCAATGAAGGTTAACAATACGTTGTATGATTTAAGCCATGAATGCCTTTTACTTTTTCTGTGCATTGTCACACACGTGAACTAAAATGCTGTTAAACTAGTAAAGTCTGAGGTATCCCCCAGAGTGGCTTCTGTGTGTTGTCAGGCATCCGGTCTGTGTGCCAGTCTGGGATGGGGAGCAGTGGGACAGTGGGGAGACAGACTCATCTTTGTCTCCCTACCAGCTGTGTCTGGGCCTCAGTTCTTCACTGTGATGCAAGGATGAGCAGGAGAAGTCGTTCTCGGACTCCAATCCACGATTGCTGGTAGTTCCTGGAGGCTCTTGTATGTCTTTATTTTTGTGAGCTTCACGAAAGCATCCCTTAGCTTAAAAAACAGAAGGAAATGTAGCCTTGGCTATCCTTTAGGTTTTCCAGCATGAAGAAGCCGCAGTCCCGTAGATTCTGTCTCAGATGACCGTCACTCAGTGCCTCTTAGTGAGGGCACATTATCTCTTGTTGAAAGGGCAAGGTCAGCTCTCAACAGTCAGATAAGGTGCCTAGGACCCCGTCCGCCCAGGACCCCGTCCTTCCAGGCTAGGGAGTTGGCTTCCATCACTGTACAGACTTAAGAGAATAATATGAGCAGTGACTATCTCAGCAGATACTTCCTGGCACAAAATAGAAACTAGCTATTGAGATAAGTAATTATGATTGATGTGTAAAGAAGGGCATAGTGCTAATCTAATTTTAAAAATACCTAATGACATGCACGTGTCATCTTGTGTGTAACATGTACTGAAAAGTGGTCATGTCCTCATGGCATGTAAATATAGCTGGAAAGTAGCCTGGGTGTTTGGGTGCTTATTGTGGTTGAAGGTATATTGTAGTTAGTTTCATTTTCTGATCAAATAAATGGGAAAATCTGCTCTTTAACATATTGCCTGTCTTCTTCCTTTTCAACCCAGACTCTCAATCTGCTGTTTTAGAAACTCCGAAAAAATGTTCAGATGCTGCTCAGCAGGTAAGAAGACTTAATTAGGCTGTGGGATCCTTTTCTCTCATGTTTGTCTGCCTTATCTTCCATTTGCCCAGCCATCCAGGCCACCCGTGTGTCTCAGCCTGCAGGGGACTCCAGGCAGGTGGGTGGGTGTTTTCTTCCATTCAGACTTGGCCAAGGCAATCAACCTTGAAGTGGCTCTGGGCACAAGCTCTTCAGAACCTGTATCATTCCACATCCAGCCAGAGACCTGGGTCACAACTGCTGGCTCCAGTAGGCAGCAGTGGCCATTCAGGTGTCATGTGGAAATGTGCCTGGTTGAACCAATAGTCATATGGATATGGTTTTTTTTAATGTCCAGAGTTTTTCAAAAATCAAATTATATTCTTAAGTTGTTTGGTGAATGAAACATTAGTTAGTGTCTGTTTAATTTCCATAGAAACTTTCTTATTCTGTTACTAAAGAAGTCAAATCCAGTGTCTTCTTTTTCTTGCACCAAAATGCACTTCCTGCAAAAATAAGAAACGTTTGTATGGAATAGTAATTGGGGCTAGAAGTTGTTCTTCTGGATATAAAATCATTTAAAAAATTTGTTTATATATTTTCCAACTATAATTTGAAAATAACTTAGTATTAGAAATTAGGAGCATGAAGCATGTTCTCTGGAGGGGAGTCTAAGGAGAAAACGAGATGGCTCCTTCCCAGGTTCCAGGCCCAGGTCAATTTCTGGTTAGTGACGACATGTTATCTGGGATATGGTGTTCTTCTTTGTAAAAATCAAAGAATTGGATGATTTTTGAGAACTTTTCCAAGTATAAATTGGCTCCCCTTTTCAAAAGAAGCAGCCCTGTAGCATACGTGGAAGTTTGCTCCTCCTGGAGGAGAAATGGAGATATAAATTGGTTGAGAATTTCATTTTATAAATCCTCTGGTGCTTTTCAGAAATATAGCTAGACAGGTTACTTTGATAAGAGTAAAGATACTCTTAAGAATAATGTCATAAAGCAGGTTTTCCCAGCTTCTTTTTTTCTTTAAGAGCAGAGACCGCTATTAGGCTGGGGTACTTGGAGCAGTCTGGTGGACTCAGCTGGAAGTTTATTACCTTGTAGTTGTTCAGTCACTAAGTCGTGTCCGACTCTTTGTGACCCCCATGAACTGCAGCACGCCAGGCTTCCCTGTCCTTCTCTATCTCTTGGAGTTTCCTCAAATTGATGTCCATTGAGTCAGTGATGCTGTCTAAGTGTAGTGATTAGTCAAGAGTGAATACAGTGAAGAGAAGTAAAAAATAATCAGAAAAAAATTGTGCCCTCAAAATGTCTCATTATTCTTGCAGCAGTTTTTTGTCATGACTAAGTTGTAATTTGAGATAATATGTTAGATTTTTCTAGTTTTTGTCTAGTTCAGGGTGCATAGTATTGAATTCTCTGTTAATCCCAAAGAAAACCTGAACAAAAAGTATTCTACACTATCAATACATACAACATTGCTCTGTGTATTAAGATTTCATATAGAATAATGTAGATATTCATGTGTGTATAAAATTATAGTGATTTTCCATTTTTCTTGAGCTTTGAACTAATAGTATGTGGAAAACCTGATGGACTGGGTAATTTTAAAACACCTGATGTTATAGCCTGGAAACTCATAAGCAAAACAGACTAATTTAAATTTCAGACCTTCTCATTTCCTTGTTACCAATGAAGTATCTAGAAACTGGAAAATGCAATAAATTAATAGGGAGGCAGTTGAAGTCAAGCACTCAGTAATGACATCATTTACTCTTGGAGTCACTGGCTCTTTGTCATTAGTTTACTTGAGGACGGGTTCTTTTCTGAGATGATATGTGTCTGTTTCATAAAACCTGAAATAACAGCCCTAAGAGGGATATGGGAAACTAGAAACCTGTGTACTGTGCACCTGTTATTTTACTGTATTATCTTAGGCAATTCTTATTATGGCCCTTTAAAGTCATTTTCATTAATTCATATTTAACTGATAGGAAAGTGACATTTGTAGAAATTAACTTGCTTTAGGTCAAAAATTGATAAAGGGTAGGAGTCATGATTTGAACAAGAGGTTTGACTTTGTACCTCATATTCTCTCCACTATGATAAAAATCTAGACTTTTACACATGTAATTTTCCTATTGCTGTTTAATATCATCTCATGCCAGAATCTGGAGAAGGCAGTGGCACCCTACTCCAGTACTCTTGCCTGGAAAATCCCATGGATGGAGGAGCCTAGAAGGCTGCAGTCCATGGGGTCGCTGAGGGTCGGACACGACTAAGCGACTTCACTTTCACTTTTCACTTTCATGCATTGGAGAAGGAAATGGCAACCCACTCCAGCGTTCCTGCCTGGAGGATCCCAGGGACAGGGCAGCCTGGTGGGCTGCCATCTGTGGGGTTGCACAGAGTCAGACACAACTGAAGTGACTTAGCAGCATGCCAGAATCATACAATGATGAGGTGAGAAATTTACATTATCCTATTTATACCTTTCATGAGTCTGAGGTCAAGATTTGTTTTAGAAGCTTAGATTGAAGCTGAGTGGATCAAAGATACCTGTTTAACTTTCTGCTAAATTGTGTTCATTTCTCAAACTTTAGTGCCTCACTATTCTTGAAAAACATGCAACTCTGTCTTTCATGTAAAGCGCCTTGCTTCTAGTTACTAGACAGCAGTCTGTCTGTCTGTTAGCTGCCCTTTTAGAGGAAATGAGAGGCTTCTGGCCTGTTTGCCCTGTGACTGATGGACGTGATGAGTGCAGAAGGTTGGTCCCTCCATGGAGGTGATGTGGCTGGTGTGTTCACTCTGTTATCTTCAGGCACCTGTTCTCTCCATTCAAGCACTCTGGAGTACACTGAATTAGTTTTGACTTTTTCTCTCTCCCTGTACTTAATAATTCTGAGAACTCCATATCCCTAGAGAAGGCCCATGATTCCTAATGCCTCTTCTTAGCTGTGAGGGGTGGAAGGCGCAGGAGTTCTCTGTGCACATGGAGAGAGACCCGCTACTACCCTCCAGTGCTGTCACCCAAGGCCCATGGGTTAGGAAGTTATAAAACAAAGCTACTTTCTTTAGATTTCACTTATTGATTGCTATTGCTAAGTCACTTCAGTCGTGTCCGACTCTGTGTGACCCCATAGATGGCAGCCCACCAGGCTTCCCCGTCCTTGGGGTTCTCCAGGCAAGAACACTGGAGTGGGTTGCCATTTCCTTCTCCAATGCATAAAAGTGAAAGTGAAGTCGCTTAGTTGTGTCCGACCCTCAGCGACCCCATGGACTGCAGCCTTCTAGGCTCCAAGTCACTTCAGTCGTGTCCGACTCTGTGTGACCCCATAGATGGCAGCCCACCAGGCTTCCCCGTCCTTGGGGTTCTCCAGGCAAGAACACTGGAGTGGGTTGCCATTTCCTTCTCCAATGCATAAAAGTGAAAGTGAAGTCGCTTAGTTGTGTCCGACCCTCAGCGACCCCATGGACTGCAGCCTTCTAGGCTCCATCCATGGGATTTTCCAGGCAAGAGTACTGGAGTGGTTTACCATTGCCTTCTCTGTCACTTATTGATTATTTGAATTCAAATAATATGATTTGAGGGGCTTCCCTTGTAGCTCAGTCGGTAAAGAATCTGCCTGCAAGGCAGGAGACCTGGGTTCAGTTCCTGGGTTGGGAAGGTTCCCTGGAGGATGAAATGGCAACCCACTCCACTATTCTTGCCTGGAGAATCCCATGAAGAGAGGAGCCTGGTGGGCTACAGTCCACGGGGTCTCAAGAGTCTAACATGATTTAGTGACTAAACCACCAATATGATTTGAAAGCTGCCCTAGCTAAAGAGTTATGTCATAAGACAGAAAGAGGACTGTCTGTATTCTGTATGTCTTTTAATTCTTTGGCATTTGAAATACTATTTAAACTGTAAATTTGTTTACATGCTGCAATATGTAAATAGCCAAATGTCAATTATAGTCTCTAAAAATGTTTACTCCTATGTTAAAGATTAATTTATGGTAGTTCAATTGGTTGCTGCCCAGTTTGTAGCTTAAATTTTGCTTTTGAAGTTACATATAAAATATGTGCTTCAAAGTATTGTCCTAAGACTCCCAAAATCTTTCTGATGTAAATGGACTAGCTGAAAGGCAAATAGAGTAAAATTTGACCTTTGAAAATTGTAGCTTTGGATAGACATCAAGAAATTGAAAGTTAGGTCTTCCTGCACATTACGGTATTAATATTGAGAACAGTCACATCTGTTACAGAGTTTAGATAATGAAAAAATTAAACAAAATTAGTACTCTCTTACCCTTTACATTGTATGCAAATAAATTCTGAAAGGTCAAGAAAACGTGTACAATTTGAACTCAGTCCAGTTTTAATCTCCTTTGAAATTGGCTTAAAACTTTCCCCCCAGGATCCTACTTTGATCAGTCCTCTCAGTGCCCAGTTGGATTGCAAACTTAATTGAGGAACTGAGTATTCTTTTCTATTGGTTCTCCTTTCAGAATATCCTTTATAGTGCTCTTTATACATTGACTGCTTGTACAGTTTATTGTTAGTTTCAGATACATCTTTATTTAGAGGCACATCAAGGGAACACGTGTGATGAAGTAATGTAGCCTGGTTGATGGTGCTTGAGGGGTTACTCACCTGTGTTATGACATAGACAAGTTCAGAGAGTAATAAAAGAAGTTAGATCAAATAAAGGGGTAGGGGATGTAATAAGGAATAGTGATGGAGACATGAAAACAAGCAACTTGAATTGCATGAGAGTGACTTAGACATATTAAAGAGTTGGGGAAAAGTGCATTCCTTCTAAACTCTAAGGCAATACATGACGTGAAGTCACATGTTGATTACAGACCTACAAAACAACAATTTACAAGACGTGTAAACAACCACAGTGGAGACCAGAGTAAGAAAAAGAGGGGTTCAAGGGGAGACAGACAGAGGTGGATGTGGTTAGATAACAACATAGGTTAGATAGTCTTCCTTGAAGTTACCTCAGACTCTGAATGTTCTTAGGTGGGTTATCAACACATTGGTGCAGTGACTCGGGGTGGGTGGTGGTGGGGTGGGTAGGGGTAGTTGGCAAGGGGAGACACAGTCATTCCCCCGTGGAAGCATGGGAAATGGGTGCTGCTTTGGCAAGGGGTTCCCCATTATGTGTTAAAGGGAAGACAGAATTCTTCTGGAAAGTACATTTTCATTTCATGGAAACTCCCCCTAGCTCAGAGGAAACAAATTAGACATTTTAGTTTTAGAAATTAAAAAAAAAAGGAGAAACTGTTCTGACAGTTTTAAGACTGAAAATCAGCAGGCATCTGGAAAAGAGTTACAATTTGAGGTGTGAATGTGCAAAAAGCCGTAGAGGTCACATACTGTTTTTACTCTTCTCTTGGGAGCTTCCCATGTAGCTCAGTCAGTAAAGCATCTGCCTGCAATGTGGTAGGCCTGGGTTCAATTCCTGAGTTGGAAGTTTCCCTGGAGAAGAAATGGCAACCCACTCCAGTGTTCTTGCCTGGAGAGTCCCATGGACAAAGGAACCTGGTGGGCTACAGTTCATGAGATCACAAGTCAGACACGACTTAGCACTATATTTCTGGAGCAGTAGGACTTGGAGGTGAAATGAAGTTATGTCCTTAACCTACTGAGCTTTCGCTCTTCTTGTTCAGTTGCTAAGTCATGCCTGATTCTTTATGACCCCATGGACTGCAGCAAACCAGGCTTCTCTGTCCTTCGCTACCTCCTGTAGTTTGCTCAAAACTTATGTCCATTGAGTCAATGATGCATCCAGCTATCTCGCCCTCTGTGGTCCCCCTCTCTTCCTTCCTTCAATCTTTCTCAGGATCAGGGTCTTTTCCAACGAGTTGGCTCTTTGCATCAGGTGGCCAAAGTACTGGAGCTTCAGCTTCAGCATTAGTCCTTCTAAGAGTCAGTTCAGTTCAGTCACTCAGTTGTTTCTGACTCTTTATAACCCCATGGACTGCAGCGCGCAAGGCTTCCCTGTCCATCACCAACTCCTGGACCTTGCTCAAACTCATGTCCATTGAGTTGGTGATGCCATCCAACCATCTCATCCTCTGTCATCCTCTTCTCCTTCAATCCACCTTCAATCTTTCCCAGCATCAAGGTCTTTTCTAATGACTCAGTTCTTCAGATCAAGTGGTCAAAGTATTGGAGCTTCAGCATCAGTCTTTCCAGTGAATATTCAGGACTGATTTCCTGTAGGATAAACTGGTTGGATCTCCTTGAAACCCAAGGGACTCTTAAGAGTCTTCTCCAGCACCGCAGTTCAAAAGCATCAATTCTTCAGTGCTCAGCCTTCCTTATTGTCCAATGCTCACATCCATACATGACTACTGGAAAAAACATAGCTCTGACTAGACAGACCTTTGTTGGCGATGTAATGTCCCTGCTTTTTAATATGCTGTCTAGGTTGGTCATAACTTTTCTTCCAAGGAGCAAGCATCTTTTAATTTCCTGGCTGCAGTCACTATCTGCAGTGATTTTTGAGCCCAAGAAAATAAAGTCTGTTACTGTTTCCATTGCTTCCCCATCTATTTGCCATGATATGATGGGACCAGATGCCATGATCTTAGTCTTTTAAATGTTGAGTTTTAAGCCAGCTTTTCCACGCTTCTCTTTCACTTTCATCAAGAAACTCTTTAGTTCCTCTTCTCCTTCATAAGGGTGGTGACATCTGCATATATGAGGTTATTGATATTTTTCCAAGGAATCTTGATTCCAGCTTGTGCTTCATTCAGCCTGGCAGTTCACATGATGTACTCTGCATATAAGCTAAATAAGTAGAGTGACAGTATACATCCTTGAAAATCTCCTTTCCCAATTTGAAACCAATCCATTGTTCCATGTCCAGTTCTAACTGTTGTTTCTTGACCTGCCTACAGATTTCTCAGGAGGTAAGTGATCTGGTATTCCCATCTCTTTCAGAATTTTCCACAGTTTATTGTGATCCACACAGTCAAAGGCTTTGGCATAGTTAATAAAGTAGAAGTATATGATTTTCTGGAACTCTCATGTTTTTTCTATGATCCAACGAATGTTAGCACTTTGATCTCTAGTTTCTCTACCTTTTATAAATCCAGCTTGAACATCTGGAATTTCTTGATTCATGTACTATTGAAGCCTAACTTGGAGAATTTTGAGCATTACTTGCTAGCGTGTGAGATGAGTGCAATTGTGTGATAGTTTGAACATTCTTTGGCATTGCCTTTCTTTGGAACTGGAATAAAAACGGACCTTTTCCAGTCCTGTGGCCACTGCTGAGTTTTCCAAATTTGCTGGCATATTGAGTGCAGCGCTTTCACAGCATCATCTTTTAGGATTTGAAATAGCTCAGCTGGAGTTCCATCATCTCCACTAGCTTTGTTCATAGTAATGCTTTCTAAGGTCAACTTGACTTCACACTCCAGGATGCCTGGCTCCAGGTGAAAGATCACACCATCGTGATTATCTTGGTCCTGAAGATCTTTTTTGTACAGTTCTTCCTTGTATTCTTGCCACCTCTTCTTAATATCTTCTGCTTCTGTTAGTTCATACTGTTTCTGTCCTTTATTGTGCCCATCTTTGCATGAAATATTCTCTTGGTATCTCGTTTTCTTGAAGAGATCTCCAGTCTTTACCATTGATGACTAATGAGAAGGGCAAACAGATCAAGCAGCTGCTCTAAAGGGACAGCAGGTGATAAAAGTTAATAGCTTACAAAGGATGTTTTTCCTTTACTACACTATTGGTTGTCTGCTGACATACTACATGCAAGGTATTTGTGGTCTTTATTGAAGGAAATACAAGGAATTGTAAGGTCCCAGGCTCTTCTGTAGATATGAAGTGATTTGCATGATGTCAAATGATTCTGCTAAGGTATTTAGTGTATGTTGTATTACAGAATTAGAAAAAAAAAAGTTAACCTACTGAGCTGTGCTTCTGAAATCTGAACATACTCATGTATGCTCTCTGCTCATGGTGTCAGAGACAAGACTCAGACCTGAGTGACACACAGGGCTTTCCCTTGCCATCTTCTGCCTTGAGCCCCATCACCCACTGTTTCCTAGATGTTCGGTTTGTTCTGACCTTTAAAAGACATTCTGGAAGCATTTTCTGAAAACTTTAGCATCCTTCATGTCTGTCTTTGATATCTTTCCTTCTTATGCTTACTGCCCCTTTTTAATTCACTGAATACATATTTTTTAATCTAAACTCATGTTAGACTTCACTCCCTCGTATCTATGTTCCCTGAGAGGCCTCCCTCCTGACTCCTTTTTGATGGCTCTGCTCTGGGACTCTGTACTTACCTTGCTCTCAATTGTTGTATTATGTGCATCTCATAGACAGCTGTCCCCCTTAAAGCTAGACTCCTCCATTCTACTTGTCCCTCCAGTGTTAACATAGTACCTGACACTTTGAGGCAGATCAGCACATGTCTGATAAACAAATAGGTATGTAGGGGTCCACACTGTCAGGTAGAGGTAGTTGTTGGGGAGTGGTAGAAATTCTGATTCTATTCACCCCAAGTGATGAGGATTGAGCTTTGAAACAGTTTTCCTATGCACAAATCCCAGTTACCTCACTTTTAACTGGGAAATGTCTGCAATGTATTCTGTTCTCTATGCCTTAATTTCCTCTTCTACAAAATGAGTCTCATAAAATTTTGTGAGATTTAAATGCACAAATGTAGCCTAGAAGAGCCCCTGGCACATAGGAGGCTCTCAAGATGTTAGCTGTTAGCTCAGCAGGTGGTACAGTGGTAAAGAATCTGCCTGCCAGTGCAGGAGATGCAGAAGACGCGGGTTCGATCCCTGATCTGGGAAGACCCCTTAGAGTAGGAAATCACAACCTACTCTTGTATTGTTGACTGGAAAATTTCGTGGACAGGGGAGCCTGGCGGGCTACAGCCCATGGCATTTCATAGGATTGTACACGACTGAGCGACAGAGAGCTGAGCTGAGTAAACACCCCTAAGCCATTCCACTAGATTTTCTGTGAGTGCTGTTCTTTGCAAGCTTAATTACCTTACAGGCTGCTTAGGTGTCCATCCGGAAGGGTGGCTAGGAGGTGAGCAGTTTATCGCAGTATCATCAATGAAGGGAAACTATGATGAGGCTGTTTTTCTTCTTTGCACTAATTGGGACAGCTCAGGAATATTTTGCTTTAGAGTTATTGCAGGACCTTGCCACAACTCAAGTAATGAGAGAAAACATTCAGAAGATGTGAGAGAACCAAAGAGACTGTTTGTTTCCAATTTTTTCTGACCTGTTTCTCAAACATGCTGTTTAATACTTCCACTCTTGGTATTCACTAGTGACAGGTACTGTAACCTTCCCTCCAGTCAGATTATCAATTACTGCTCAGTTCAGTTCAGTCACTCAGTCGTGTCCGACTCTTTGCGACCCCATGAATCCCAGCACTCCAGGCCTCCTTGTCCATCACCAACTCCCGGAGTTCACCCAAACTCAGGTCCAAGGAGTCAGTGATGCCATCCAGCCATCTCATCCTCTGTTGTCCCCTTCTCCCCCTGCCCTCCAGTCCATCCCAGCATCAGAGTCTTTTCCAATGAGTCAACTCTTCGCATGAGGTGGCCAAAGTATTGGAGATTCAGCTTCAACATCAGTCCTTCTAATGCACAGCCAGGACTGATCTCCTTTAGAGAGCTTGGATCTCCTTGCAGTCCAAGGGACTCTCAAGAGTCTTCCCAACACCATAGTTCAAAAGCATCAATTCTTTGGCACTCAGCTTTCTTTCCAGAAACTCTCACATCCATACATGACCACTGGAAAAACCATAGCCTTGACTAGATGGACCTTGTTGGCAAAGTAATGTCTCTGCTTTTCAATATGCTATCTAGGTTGGTCATAACTTTCCTTCCAAGGAGGAAGCGTCTTTAATTTGATGGCTGCAGTCATCACCTGCAGTGATTTTGGAGCCCCCCAAAATAAAGGCTGACACTGTTTCCATTGTTTCCCCATCTATTTGCCATGAAGTGATAGGACCAGATGCCATGATCTTCGTTTTCTGAATGTTGAGCTTTCAGCCAACTTTTTCACTCTCCTCTTTTACTTTCATCAAGATGCTTTTTAGTTCCTCTTCACTTTCTGCCATAAGGGTGGTTTCATCTGCCTATCTGAGGTTATTGATATTTCCCCTGGCAATCTTGATTCCAGCTTGTGCCTCTTCCAGGCCAACGTTTCTCATGACGTTTCTCAACGTTTCTTATATACTCTGCATATAAGTTAAATAAGCAGGGTGACAATATACAGCCTTGACGTACTCCTTTTCCTCTTTGGAACCAGTCTGTTGTTCCATGTTCAGTTCTAACTGTTGCTTCCTGACCTGCAAACAGATTTCTCAAGAGGCATTTCTCATGATGTACTCTGCATATAAGTTAAATAAGCAGGGTGACAATATACAGCCTTGATGTACTCCTTTTCCTATTTGGAACCAGTCTGTTGTTCCATGTCCAGTTTTAACTGTTGCTTCCTGACCTGCATACAGGTTTCTCAAAAGGCAGGTCATGTGGTCTGGTATTCCCATCTATTTCAGAATTTTCCACAGTTTATTGTGATCCACACAGTCAAAGGCTTTGGCATAGTCAATAAAGCAGAAATAGATGTTTTTCTGGAATACTATTGCTTTTTCAATGATCCAGCGAATGTTGGCAATTTGATATCTGGTTCCTCTTCCTTTTCTAAAACCAGCTTGAGTGTCTGGAAGTTCACGGTTCACGTATTGCTGAAGCCTGGCTTGGAGAATTTTGAGCATTACTTTACTAGCGTGTGAGATGAGTGCAATTGTGTGGTAGTTTGAGCATTCTTTGGCATTGCCTTTCTTTGGGGTTGGAATGAAAACTGACCTTTTCCAGTCCTGTGGCCACTGCTGAGTTTTCCAAATTTGCTGACATACTGAATGCAGCACTTTCACAGCATCATCTTTCAGGATTTGAAATACATGTCATATCACATAACAAAAAAAATTCCATCGTGATGGATTGACCTTTCTGCTTTCTTCCCCACAAGGTTTAAAATTTAGATTTATTAGTAAAAATTTCTGGTGCAGGGGTAGCCTCAGAAATCTGTCAGCTCCTGGGCCTTTTCTTCGTGACAGATTGTGTTTTAATACCCGTGGCCTGTGTTAGGAGAGAGCTGGACTGCCTGGTCCCCTCCCTGCAAGCCTTATGAGGTGCCGGCTCTGGCTTTCTGGCCTGACCTCCCTCCTCGCTCCCGCTGCAGGCTTGGTGAGGTGACCTCGGCCTTTATCATTGGCCTCACTTTAATTCATTCAGCAAAGTCATTTTCTGTGGTTCTTTTTGTTTTTATTTTTATGTTTTTGGCTAGGAGGGGGATTCCTTTTAAATAGGTTTCAACTGTGTGGGCCAAATATCTGTTTTGAAATGAAGATTTCAGTCTTGATTATTCTTGTTCATTTGACATTGACTCTGTCCTGTCATCTCATACTTGTTCATCTAATCGTTTAACCTTAATCCTTTTTTTTTTCTTGTTAGTTAGAACCTGGCCCTTTAGATGAAACCCAGATTGCTACTATATTAAGAGAAATACTGAAAGGACTTGATTATTTGCATTCGGAGAAGAAAATTCACAGAGATATTAAAGGTGAGAAAGCATCCTGTTTATGGTCCTTTGAAATCCCTGAGGCAGGTAGAAAGAAAGGTTTGTTGTAGCCTTTTAACTGTGCTTCTCTTCTCAAGGGAGGTGGTTCTGTGGGCATGTGGAGGGTGCCTTCCATGTGCCTGAGTGGGTGGGGGCTCTCACCCGGGATGGGTGGGGGCCTCTGAGGGGGTCTTACCCACTGCTTGCTTTTGTTAAGATCTGATGACTGGGGGACACACAAACCCGTTTCCAGGGGAGTGGACGGAAGTGTCCAGCAGCCAGTGTCAGGGCATCTTTGCTTTATTTTGCAGCTGCCAACGTCCTGCTCTCTGAACACGGGGAGGTGAAGCTGGCGGACTTTGGAGTGGCGGGCCAGCTGACAGACACCCAGATAAAGAGAAACACCTTCGTGGGCACTCCTTTCTGGATGGCGCCCGAAGTCATCAAGCAGTCAGCCTACGACTCAAAGGTGAGCCTGGCACCTGGGCTTGCGGGGTCTGCGGAGGGCGGGGGTGTCCCTCCTGGGCTCCAGCCTCACAGCGCATCCTGTTGGGGTGAAGCGGGCGCCTCGGTTAGAAACAGGGTTCTCTTGCCGCCTCAGTCAGTCCCTTTTACGTGTCCAGTCCCTACTGCTGACAGTGTCTGACAGGGCAGGGGACATGGAGGGTCAGAGGCCCCGGTGGCCCACCTGGTGGAGGTGTCCAGGCAGAGGCCTGTAGGATGCAGGTCTGTAGAGAAGGGCTGGGGCTGCAGGGGGAGCCCAAGGAGTGGGTGAGGGCAGAGGGCCTCGGACAGGAGGCTAAGCAGTATTTCAGGGACCAGGGCAGAAAGGATCCCCAGGAGAAACCAGTCGCAAAGCTGGAAGGCCGGGGCCTGGGAGGAGCGTGCCTTCCATGGCCACTGCAGACCCTTCCTGTTGTCAGATTTAGGGGTCCCCCCCCACACACCTGGGATTGTTCTCAGTCTCCTTATTCCGATCTTTCTTGCCTGTCGTGAGCTGCACTCTCCCAGTTTGTCCCGTCTTCTCTTTTTCCTGTTGCCCTTCAGCTTGTTAAACTGTTCAGTGTGGGCTTAAAAAGCCTGTCAGGACCCCCGCCTCCTGGATCTGATTTCACACCTGCATGCCTGGCCGCTCTGTCTCAGCCGCCTGGACGCAGTGAAGTCTCCACATGGGCATAGAGCAGAGGCTTCTCTAAGCCAGGATTTCCAGGCAGATAAATAGTTAACTCAGTTACTTCTACGTGCCAGACACTACCTTCTTCTCTTTAAGTGGAAGTCTTCTCAATCCCTGGCAGATCCCCCCACCTTGTGAAACGCAGCACACACAGCGTAGAGTGGCTTTCCCTGGGGACCTCAGCTCCACGTGGTGAGCCATCACATGGGTGCTAAAGTTGCTGGGGTCCCTGTCCATCAGGGCCCAGGTGGCCCTGGCCCTCTTGCTGTTGAGGGCCGTGACTTCCACAGGCTCATGGCCTTGGAAGCCACTGGCCAGGAATTGACGGTAGGTTTTCAGCAGAGTTGCCCAGCCTTTGGCGTGTCTGTTGCCTGAGTGCCTTACCCTGTGGCATGGATTTGCCCCTGAGGCTACGTCTAATCTCTGTTGGCCCTTTTCCTGGAGTCATACCATTTTTAAGACTCTACAGGAATTTATGTATTCAGTTCATTCTATTTTAAGCTGAAGCCCATTTATCATTGGCTTCCTTAGTGGTTCAGATGGTAAAGAATCTGCTGGCAATGCAGGAGACCCAGTTCGATCCCTGGGCTGGGAAGATCCCCTGGAGGAGGGCATGGCAACCCATCCCAGTGTTCTATCCTGGAGAATTCCATGAACACAGGAGCCTGCTGGGGTACAGTTCCTGGGGTCAAAAAGAGTCGGACACGGCTGAATGAGGTTCACTTTGACGTTTTTTCACTTTCGTTTATCTAGGTTCACAGGTCTAGATTTTTAGGCAGGGCTGGGACTAGAATCCAAGTTTCTTCTCTGATAACACCCTTGGTGTTTCTCTTTTCTTCCTTACTGATAAGTTAGCTGGTCAACTCCAGCCCCCTGTGACTCAGGATTCAGATTTTACCTTCTCAGGTAAATCTCTTTTATTCCTCACTGCCCACCTCGCACTTCTTCAAGAACTATCCAGCCTTCCTGAGACTCCCCACCTTTCCGCCTGGGCGAGGGGCCTCTCCTCGTGTTTACCAAGGGCAACGCTCTGCGCCATGGAGATCCCAGGACATCAGCAAGCTTGGCTGCCTCTTCCCTGGAGCTGTCTGGATCAGAATGATCTTCTGTGGTCAGCAGATGCTGCGGCAGTCTTTTTTTAGGCAGATTAGAACATGCTGTCGCAGACATACAGGAAGTGCACGCTTGGTTGGGCAGCTTGAGGAAACCTGTCCGACCTCTCGCAAACCTTTACCCGCCTTATGTTAGACTCTGTTGTTTAGTGACTAATTGTGTCCGGCTCTTTGCGCAACCCCACGGACTACAGCCTTCCTGGCTTACGGCAAAAAGCCGATTCTTTCGTTTGCTTGGATCAGACCCAACAGCCCTTAGCTGGAACTCCGTGTGAAGAAGTTTGTGACATGCGCCTCCCAGGCTTGCTGACACAGGAGGTGTGGGAAACGCAGATAAGGCTCAGGGCCCGAGTGCGGAGCTTTGTCAGGGGCTGCCGGGCCGGGTCTGCCAGCGCTTGTTTGTCCTTGGCAGCGCCTGACAAAGGGCCTCTGCCCAGGGCCCGCCTCCCACCCGAGGCCCATCTGGTAGGGCGGTTGTGCTCTTGAACTGGCACCTCTGCTCGCCTGAGACACACACTCAGCTTCTTGCCGGTGCCCATCTCCTCGCCGTATCCTTAGACAGTCCTCCCGCTGGTCTCTGTGTTAGAGGCAAAGAGTGTGTCCCCCGGGGCCCCTGGGGAAGCCGAGTCCTCCTGGCCGTTTCATTCCAGGGCCCACGTGCTGATTCTCAAAAGGGGGAGTGGGTGGAGTGAGGATGGGCTGTCCCTGCCTCCCCAGCGTCTTCATCTCCCTGAGCTTAAAGGGGCATCGGCCTCAGTGTTGCGTGTGTGTGTCTGTGTGTCTAGAACTGGCTTGCCACAGTCACCTCTGGAGCCAGTACGTTTGGTCCTTTGTCATTCGCCCCAACTGAGAATGCTGATCTCAGGTCTTGATCTGAGCCCGGCATTTCTAAGCCATGTTAGTTCAGAGGCCTTAAGAACTTTCTTCGTCATTATCGTTTTCTTTAAGGTGACTTGCGAAGCTTAGTATAAGATGCCTGTGGCCGCACCCATGGAGCCAGGGCTGGGGCTGAAGACCCTTCCATCTTTTCCCCTTTTCTCTAAGGGGAGAGATGTCCGCGGGTGGGTTGGACTGGGCGGGGACCTTGCCCCCTTCTGTGCTCATTCCCTTCTGCCCCTGCTGTAGCTGAGCCCAGCACCGTGTCAGGTGATGGATGCTTCAGTGAGCCAGTGCGGTGCTGGGTTTCGGGGGCTCTGACCGTGAGGTGGTTCAGGGGGCCGAGAGGGTGCCGGGAGGCACAGATGTGGGCTTCTCAGCCCTTCAGAGACAAGCTGGGAGGAGAGGAGAGACTTTGTGCTGGAATGTCGATCGACTTCCCTGCTAGCAACCCCTGTGGAGGCTGAGTGGCCAGCACTGGTGTTCTCCTTGTAAACAACTTTCCCCTTTTTTGGTCTCAAAAGCAGCACTTAGTCTTTAATCTGGAAAATACTGGAAAAAATGAGACGAAAGGAAAAACATCTGTAGGCCTGGTACCCAAGCACAAGCTAAGCTATTTTGGTGTCCAGTCGCGTCCGAAATAACTGTTTGCAGTCACCATGGTGAAGGATGAAAACAGGTGATGTGTTGATGGAAAAATAAAGATGAGTGGAGACATGGTAGGACCGGCCCATCTGTTGGAATGTGTACAGCCAGCTGGTCCACTGGGTACGTGACCAGCCCTCCCGTCCGGATGGCAGCCCATGGCCTCCGCGGCTCCATCCTCAGGGCCAGGAATTCCCTCCTCCTGGCTGGGAGGGATGCACTTTGCACGCGGGGGAAGGATGTGAGCGGAGAAAGCATCCAGCTTCGTCCCAGCACGAGGTGATGGTGGGGCCACGTATTGCTGTGGAGTGGGTCACAGTTAGTTTCTGTACCTCTCGTGTGACTTAATGTGTTTCTGAATATTGCATCTCATTAAATAGTTTCTATTAAATACATTTTGGGCTGTGTTTTAACTAGTTATAACTGTTATTTGGGATTCTCCATTTTTTTTTTTTTTTCTTGCCTTCCTTTTTTTGGGGGCTGCCCCGCACACTGTGTGATATCTTAGTTCCCTGACCAGGGATCGAACCCATACTCCCTGCAAGGGACCCATGGATTCTTAACCACTGGAAGTCCCCTCTTGTGGTTCTTCATAGAATATTTTCTATACATAAATTTTAAAATGCCATTTAAGTTGTATTTTGTCTGCAGAGGTGTAGCCAGGTGACTTTTGCTTAACTAGGTGTTACTGCAAGGATTTTGAGAGCTGCCCTTCACTAACAGTGCCCCACTTGGGTCCCCTCACACTCCACTGCTCATCAATAATGGATAATTCTGCCTTGTCACTTTTAGGAGAATGCTACCCAGAACTAACCACATACGGAAAGAAAATCTGTTCACGAGTAAATATCTGCAGTTCAGTTGTGATTTTTTACTTAGTCTCATTATGGAAAACCCCTGTTTATTTCCCTTAATAGCTAATTTCCCAAACGGTGGTAAAACAGGTCTCCTCTTATACCTCAATTTTAGGTGCTTGGAAAATGATTGCCCTCTCCTATATAATTCTTATTTTAAAATTCAGACACATTTTTAAATCTGATGTTGTAAATCCTAGATACCGTAATAGACAGACTCGATTGATTGTCTGTCAGCATCATTGGTGAATATTTGATACTTCAGTCAAGTTAATGTGTCATAACAAGGTAGTCATTCTTCTAAGGTTTTAGCATAAGTAATGCTGTTTTTGAATATTTTAATATAAAACTTATTTAGGATCGATTCCTAGACGTGAAATTAGTTGGTTTTAACAAGTGTGAGTATTTTTGTGACTTTCACTGCATAATGCCAAACTGCTTGCCATTTATTCAAGTGCCAGTCAAGGTTTCCAAGTTAGTCGGCAGGATGTTAGACGTATGCAGGGCGAGCCTGTGGTCAGGAAGACCACTCCGGAGCCCCTCACAGAAGACAGCTCTGAGCTAAGCCGGGGGCAGGAGGTCAAGAGCCACACACCTGGCAGCTGGTTGATACTGGAGGAACCAAATAGAAGTTCCAAGGGTTTGGCCCAGGTTCCTGGCCTGGCCGCTGGGAACAGGGGTTGCGTTTCATCCTGTTGTCTCTGGACGTGGTGGCTGCAAACGTGCTGTGGTCCCCAGACATGCTGTCTCCACTGACCTCAGGTTGCCTGTCCTGTTGACTCGGGGACTTAAACGAACGTGGAATGTCTCCCACCTCTGGCAGCAAAGGGAAGAGGTGTAATCATCAGAGCCAGCTTCCACGTCGAGGCAGAAAATATTATTATTACATGTCCTCCTGTCTGTTGCCTTTTTTGAAGTTACCCCAAAGGCTTTATCTTTAACAAATTTTTTCAATTAAGAATGAGTATCTTATTCAAGACCTCAGAAGCACATGGAGTTTTTTTTTTTTTTAACCTCCCAGGAAGTATGTTTCTTTGAACTGCCTCCCCTCCGAATGTGTGACTAGCTGTGTTCTGCTGTTGCAGGCAGACATCTGGTCCTTGGGCATCACAGCCATCGAGCTTGCCAAGGGGGAGCCGCCGCATTCCGAGCTGCATCCCATGAAAGTCCTATTCCTTATCCCAAAGAACAACCCCCCGACGCTGGAAGGGAACTACAGCAAACCCCTCAAGGAGTTCGTGGAGGCCTGTTTGAACAAGGAGCCAAGCTTTGTGAGTGTCTCGACCTGGGAACGGGCATCTCCCCCCGCGGGGGCCTGATGGGTTTGGATGCATCTTAGTGGCCTGTTTTCCTTCTCTGCTTTCAGCTGTCTTCATGATCTCATTTCTTTTTGTAAATGGGTATGATTGATTTTTCTGAAGTGGAAATGCTTTTTATTGTTATTTTATCTTTTTAAGGCTTCAAAGTCTACTTACCATCTTTCAGATTTTCTGGTATCTCCTACTGCATTGAGCTTGAAGACTGTTCTCCTTAATATTCTATGTGGGATCATACATTTTTAATATTTATAGTGGAAGGTTGGGTTATTTTTAGCTGTTGGCGTAACCGCAAAGTCCGGCCTGAGAAACAGTGGCTAAATAAGTCTTTAAAGTAAACGTTTTCAGTTTCTTCTTGGCATGTGTTAGGAAGGAAAAGAGGGATGGGAGATAAATGTAGTCCCGCCTTGCTTTCCCCTCTCCCTTCTGACTGTCTATGCTGTTGAGTCGACGCTGGCCGAGCCATGTGGCAGAGATGACTACGTGGCTTCAGCCTCATTTTCTCTCTGAATTAGGATATTTCTTTCAAAGTTGTCTGTGTATTTTGGTGTTGCATGTCACACCGTATGTCCTGGTTGGGTTTCTGAATTTTCCAGCAGGGTTAGCCACAGGTCAGGCTGAAACTTCTGAACTCGTATCCCCCCCACCCCCCTGCTCCCTACAAAGAGCTCTTATCTAAAAATATGCTTTTGTTTTCAGCTGCTCAGTCGTGTCCAGTTGTTTGTGACCCCCAAGGACTGCAGCACACTGTGCTTCCCTGTCCTTCACCATCTCCCAGAATTTGTTCAAACTCAGTCCATCGAGTCGGTGATGCCATCCACACACCTCATCCTCTGTCGCCCCCTTCTCCTGCCCTCCATCTTTCCTAGCATCATGTGACTAGCTGTGTTCTGCTGTTGCAGGCAGACATCTGGTCCTTGGGCATCACAGCCATCGAGCTTGCCAAGGGGGAGCCGCCGCATTCCGAGCTGCATCCCATGAAAGTCCTATTCCTTATCCCAAAGAACAACCCCCCGACGCTGGAAGGGAACTACAGCAAACCCCTCAAGGAGTTCGTGGAGGCCTGTTTGAACAAGGAGCCAAGCTTTGTGAGTGTCTCGATCTGGGAACGGGCATCTCCCCCCGCGGGGGCCTGATGGGTTTGGATGCATCTTAGTGGCCTGTTTTCCTTCTCTGCTTTCAGCTGTCTTCATGATCTCATTTCTTTTTGTAAATGGGTATGATTGATTTTTCTGAAGTGGAAATGCTTTTTATTGTTATTTTATCTTTTTAAGGCTTCAAAGTCTACTTACCATCTTTCAGATTTTCTGGTATCTCCTACTGCATTGAGCTTGAAGACTGTTCTCCTTAATATTCTATGTGGGATCATACATTTTTAATATTTATAGTGGAAGGTTGGGTTATTTTTAGCTGTTGGCGTAACCGCAAAGTCCGGCCTGAGAAACAGTGGCTAAATAAGTCTTTAAAGTAAACGTTTTCAGTTTCTTCTTGGCATGTGTTAGGAAGGAAAAGAGGGATGGGAGATAAATGTAGTCCCGCCTTGCTTTCCCCTCTCCCTTCTGACTGTCTATGCTGTTGAGTCGACGCTGGCCGAGCCATGTGGCAGAGATGACTACGTGGCTTCAGCCTCATTTTCTCTCTGAATTAGGATATTTCTTTCAAAGTTGTCTGTGTATTTTGGTGTTGCATGTCACACCGTATGTCCTGGTTGGGTTTCTGAATTTTCCAGCAGGGTTAGCCACAGGTCAGGCTGAAACTTCTGAACTCGTATCCCCCCCACCCCCCTGCTCCCTACAAAGAGCTCTTATCTAAAAATATGCTTTTGTTTTCAGCTGCTAGTCGTGTCCAGTTGTTTGTGACCCCCAAGGACTGCAGCACACTGTGCTTCCCTGTCCTTCACCATCTCCCAGAATTTGTTCAAACTCAGTCCATCGAGTCGGTGATGCCATCCACACACCTCATCCTCTGTCGCCCCCTTCTCCTGCCCTCCATCTTTCCTAGCATCAGTGTCTTTTTCCATTGAGTCAGCTCTTCATATCCGGTGGCTAAAGTATTGGCGCTTCAGCATTAGTCCTTCCAGTGAATATTTAGAGTTGATTTTCTTTGGGATTGACTGGTTTGATCTCCTTGCAGTCCAGTAGTTGCTTTTAATAAGAGCACCATGAGTTTCTAATACTGTACCAGGTTTTGGTAGCGGAATTCAGTGAGGAATGCCAACATTCTCCAAGACCCCCTTGGGGATGCAGAATACGCCACACATCAGGCGCCATGGGGGTCACTGTGCTTCAGAATGTCCTTGAGCTCTGAACATTGTTACCAGGAGTTTATTCCCAGCCCTAAGAAGATGCTCCCATACCCTCCCATTTCAGATAACGGGTCTGGTATTGCTTGCTGGCCCAGTGCACACATCTCTAGCCCAAATGTACCGAGGGGAAGATGAGAGGCTGAGGGTCTGGGCTCTTCTGAGGTGCTTGCAGTTTCACACTCGTGTGGATGGGGACTGAGAAATACCAGAGGTGACCCAGGCTTTCGCACAGGCTTGAGTTGGAGGAGCGGGCCTGGCTGTCATTCAGGAGCTGCAGTGATTCCGTGCAAGTGGGAATGCAGTCTGACTCATGCGGTTCGTGTGTTCCTGCTGTCCGCTCCTGTTGGGACTGCACGGTTTCTCGGGAGGCATATGCCCTCCAGGTGGTTTTGCCATTCTCAAAGTGAGCAGCTGAGTTCCATGCATGCTCAGTGGCTGGGGCTGCGCTGAGCCCAGGCCCTGGAGGAAGTCCTCACCCCGATCACAAGGAAGGAGGCAGACCCGGGAAGCCAGCGTCCCTAACTTGGGAAGGCTGATGACTAAGAGAACTTGTCTTTCAGCATCCATGAAAAAGCTGTCTCCTGGCTCCTTCTCTTCCACATGAATCCAAGTGAACATTTAGCTTCTTGTTTTGGGGGGATGGAGCCAAACAAAAAGAAAGTTAACGAGGTGATATACAGAACACGTTTTCTCTCTTGCCAGCATTAGCAATGATGGTTGAATGACTTCTGTGAAATTCTCTGTAACATTTCTGTATGAATGCATTTTCCTGGGGGAAAGGGCGTCTGCATTCATTGGACGGTTAGCTCGAGAGTGTTAAGGAATCCAGTGGATACTAGGTACCCGTCCACACTGTGAGCGGGACCCTGCCCACCAGTGCCAAATGACAGTCTTTGCATCAATCTTAAAGGAGAAAACTTTGAAATAGGACTCTGTCTGTATGTATTAGAATTGGTTGCTGGATGTTTTGAGGCAGAAGCCTGTCTTTTGGGATGGAGTCAAGTGGAATGCCGAGAACCTGATCTCATGTTTTCCTCTTTGGTGTGTCGGTTGATGCATTTCTAGAGACCCACCGCTAAGGAGTTACTGAAGCACAAGTTCATAATCCGCAATGCAAAGAAAACATCCTACTTGACCGAGCTCATCGACAGGTACAAGAGGTGGAAGGCCGAGCAGAGCCACGAAGACTCCAGCTCGGAAGACTCAGACACGTGAGTCCTCTCGGCCTGAGTCCTTCGGGGTGTCTGTGACTTGGGGGAGAGGGGAGGTTCCCCCCAGCCCCAGGCTGTGTCTGAACCCCGAGCTGTGCATGACGTGGGCCTGTTTGTTCTTGTCTCTTGACTGGGCTGGGTTTGGGGTTTCTTTTTTCTTTAAGAAAGAACATCCAGGCTGACGGTGCTTCTGATGTTAGTGTGGGTCTGTATTTGGGAGTCTTTGAGTCTCTTTTTGTTGCCAGTGGAGTTTCTCTGAGTAAATCTGTAATAGTTGTTCAGTTGCGTCCGACTCTTTGCAGTCCCACGGATTGCAGCACTCCAGGCTTCCCTGTCCTTCACCATCTCTGGGCGTCTGCTCAGATCATGTCCAAAATCTATAAAGAGCTGGACCTGCCTGGTTTCTTTTCTTCGAAATACTGGTCAAGTGAAATGACTTTAAACACATCTTTCAGTTCAGTTGCTCAGTCATGTCTGACTCTTTGCCACCCCCTGGACTGCAGCATGCTAGGCTTCTTAAACACACACATTTTTAAGAAGAGACAAGTGAGGGTATTGGTGATTCTCTGTTGTGTGCCGGTATGTGCCTGGTGTTGTGACGGCTCCGCCCCAGGCATTTCCTGTAGCTTGGTGTCAGCTTGAACATCTAGGAGGTCTGTTAGCTGAAGAGGTGAATTGGGTCTGGGAGCCCTTTGGGTGCTTAGAGGTGGGGAGAGCTGGATGGACCGGCTGCACTGATGTGAGCGGAGACTGGGACCGGGAGGGGAGGAGGGTCAGGGCTGTGGAGGTGCTCCCAGGGGTGGTGGCTCCTTGCCTGTGCCCCTTCACACCACAGCCAGAAGTGCAAGCTGACCCCCGGCCCAGACCCACCTGCCAGGCCACTGGGGGAGACCCAGAGTGTGTTTCAGGGTCCCCAGGTGATTCCACTGCAAGGTCAGGGGTGAGACCCACAGACTAGGATGTTGTTGAGGTCATGGTGTTGAGAGACGGGCGGTGCTGGGCAGGGGGTGGTTCTGGACATTTACGGTTGGGTCTGGATAATCGGGCGGCGGGGGGTGTGTGGTCCAACTTGAGCAGTGTCAGGAGTCCACTGAGTGGATGGCCCTGGAGACCAGGCTGGTCTGGGGAGGCCAGGGCTCAGGGAGCCAGCTTTTTGACGAGGGCATGTTGGGTCTCCAGGAGGATGTGTCCCGTCTGGAGCAGTGGCGAGATTTGGCCTTGAGGCAAGAGGTATAGGCAGATCATGCAGGCTTAGAGCGCCACTCTGTGGATGGTCATTGGAGCTAAGGGCCGGGCCCAGGACCAAGCCCTGGGGAACAGCCGCAGGAGGGAAGAGGCTGCGGGACCGCTTGGGTGGGAGGAGGTCTGGGTGCTGGGAGCTGGGGGCTCTAGGAGAGGCCTGAGTGGGATGATCCGCTGCTGAACCCCCAACAGCATGAGGACAGAGGGGGGCCTTGGTCACAGTGCATGAAGGTACAGGGTGGGTTTTGGGAGTGAGTGGAGGGTAAGAGATGGAGGCAGGAGTGGAGGTGACGTGTCCAGGCCTGTGACTGAGGGCTGGGAGGGAGCTGAGTGGGCAGGGCTGCGTGCTCCCATCGGGGTGGATGGGAGCTGGTGGTGCAGCCGCTCCATGGGAAGTGATGGGAGCCACATCCCCACAGGGTCTCCCACCTCTGGGAGAGTGAGGGCAGGGAGGGCTTCCTCAGCCCCGGAGGGACTGGATCAGGCATGGAGCGCAGGGGGCCCTGTCCCCACCCCCACCCCCTCCATGGCGCTGGCGCCCACTCACGGGCACACCTGGATTTCTGTGTTAAGGGAGACGGACACAGACGGCCAGGCTTCCGGAGGCAGTGACTCGGGAGACTGGATCTTCACGATTCGGGAGAAGGATCCAAAGAGTCTGGAGAACGGAGCTCTCCAGCCGTCGGATCTGGAAAGAAACAAGGTGCGTCTGTGCGTGCGGAGAGACTAGCCCTCGCCATCAGGACTGGCGGCATTTTGGAGCGCTTTGGCGTGAAGCCTGCTGTTCTCGTGGGCCGCCAGTTTTGGAATTTTGCTGTTAGGAAGCCGACAGATTAAGGGATTCCATTGTCTGACTACCCGGTGAGGCCGGGCCGCGAGTCTGGGTGCTGGCCTGGTTCGCAGCGCTCCTGCTCTCTGTGGCCGCGTTGTCAGCTCAGCGTTTCTGACACTGGGTTGTAGGGGGTGGGGAAGGGTGGCTGGGAAATGCTCGAAACGACTTTCCAGCTTTTGACGACACTCTGCCTCTGGTGCACGATGGCGTTCCTTGTCAAGGCACCACGATTTGAGGATTGAGTTTTAAGGAATCTTAAACATATCGCTTTTGGTACTTCTGGTGGCTTAGGCCTGCCATGCGGGAGACCCGGGTTCATTCCCCGGGTTGGGAAGTCCCCTAGAGGAGGGCACAGCAGCCCACTCCAGTGTTCTTGCCTGGAGAATCCTGTGGACAGAGGAGCCTGCGGGCTACAGTCGTCCACAGGCTACCGTCGCAAAGAGTCAGTCACGACCGAGCGACTGACAAATGTAATTTTCCATGACTTGGTTTTGTGCTTGTTGGCATTTATGAAAGGCTGTATATTTTGAGGGATCGTTTTGAAGCACAGAGGCATAGTTTCTCCTCGGCAGAGTGGACCAGTGGCTGTCCCCTGGTGACCCTAGAGTCCCGCTCTGAGAAGCAGGCATCATATGTTCAGGTGGGGGCTGCAGAAGAGGAAAAAGGCAGCGCTGTCCTGTGGCAGCCGGCCTTGGTGTGACCGCTGTCTCTAGGCCCTTTGCAAGTGTGGCCCAGCAGTGCAGTTTTGGCCCTGCCCGCGTCCACGCAGGATGCCGCTCCCCGGCACGCTGTGCCTTTCCACGGGGGATGGTATCTGTGGTCCCCCATAGTCGAGCGAAACAGTGAGGCAGCCCTAGGCAGCTGCCACTGCGGACGTGTCTGAGTCCAGTGAACCTCAGCAAGTATGGATGTTAAAACATTTCTCATTACATTTTCTTTCCTCCCAAGATGAAAGACATCCCAAAGAGGCCTTTCTCTCAGTGTTTATCTACAATTATTTCTCCGCTCTTTGCAGAGGTAAGATGCCCAGTGGACGGTTGGGGGCCAGGTGAGAGGGGAAGAAGGGGGCGCAGGTGCTCATATCTCTGGCAGGGCGTTGGAATTGGGGAGGTCGGAGCGGCCGTTGCAGTGGGCTGTGCTCCCGGAGCCCGGCTAGGCCAGGCCCTGCCTTCCAGGAGGGCCTCCTGCTTTCCCAGGGCCGTCTTCTGTCCAGCCCGTCGTCCTGGGAGCTGTTGCCATGGGGCTGCCAGCAGCGTTCACGGGGATTTAGCAGCCTGGCCCCGGTCCACACGTGGACCAGGGCTACTTGAACTTCAGTTGTGCTGCTTTCTGTAGAACCTGGTTGGGTGCAGCCTGGCTCTCTGCTTCTGCCAGACTTGGAATCAGTTCAGTTCAGTGGTTCAGTCGTGTCTGACTCTATATGACCCCATGAACCACAGCACGCCAGGCCTCTCTGTTCATCACCAACTCCCGGAGTCCACCCAAACCCATGTCCATTGAGTCGGTGATGCTATCCAACCATCTCATCCTCTGTCATCCCCTTCTCCTCCTGCCCTCAATCTTTCCAGGCATCAGGGTCTTTTCCAGTGAGTCAGCTCTTTGCATCAGGTGGCCAAAGTATTAGAGTTTTAGCTTCAACATCAGTCCTTTTAATGATGGCAATGTGAAAAGTAGATGTTTACTTTAAGGGGATGCCAGATTGCTTGGGATTCTCAGGTTTCTTGGGGGGACCCCACTCCCTGTAGATAGGTGCGTGCCTACAGCATTCAGAGGTGTTTCGAGAGTGGGTCTTGGGGTGAACATTGTTCTTCATCGGGTTTGTACCAACTAGGAGATGATTTGGAAATAGTCTCCCCTGACACTGCCCTGTGGGCTGTCCTGGCTCACGCCACCTTTAAGGTAATTCCAAGTGAGCCACCCAGTCCTTCTGTTCAGGTTGGGATCAGAGCTCTCCAGGGAGACTCTAGCAGGGCTCCTGGGTCCTGGGTGGGAGGGACCCACAGGCTCATCCCTGGGCTCTGCTTGGCCTTGAGTCCCCCTTGGGGAGTTCCTGGCTGGCAGAGGTGCTGAGGGGACACTGGCCCCCCAGGACTTAGGGTTGCCACCCAGTTCCATGGGCTTCCTGGTGGCTCAGCTGGTAAGGAATCCGCCTGCAGTGCGGGAGACCTGGGTGTGATCTCTGGGTCGGGAGGGTCCCCTGGAGAAGGGAAAGGCTACCCACTCCAGTATTCTGGCCTAGAGAATCCCATGGACTCTATTTTCCATGGGGTCGCCAAGAGTCGGATATGACTGAGCGGCTTCCACTCACTTTTCATTGGTTCCATGGAGTCGAGTGTCCGGCAGCACCCCAAGGCCTTAGCCACCCGCCTGGTAACCCCGGGAGCTCCATGCTTCCAGCCTGTGCTGCAGCGGCGGCTGCAGACCGGAGCCGAGTGGGCATGGGACGGCTTTGCTGGTGGTTGAAATGGAAGAAGGGAGCAGAGGGCGTGGACGAAGAGGGCCACAGAAGCCCCCCTGCCCTGGGGAAGGCAGAGACTGGGGCCTGCCTGGAGCTCTCGGCCTCCCGGAAGGGAGGAGTCTAGGCTGAGGCTGCCGGGCCCCGGGTCCGGAGCAGGTGTGGGCCACACATCATATCGCAGATGCCCGTGGTTTCTCATCCTCGGGGGAGTCACGCTGGTCCCACGTCTTGTGTTTGCAGCTGAAGGAGAAGAGCCAGGCGTGCGGCGGAAACCTGGGCTCCATTGAGGAGCTGCGCGGGGCCATCTACCTGGCGGAGGAGGCCTGCCCCGGCATCTCAGACACCATGGTGGCCCAGCTGGTGCAGCGGCTGCAGAGGTGAGCAGCGTCTGTGCCCAGTGCCTTCAGGCTGGGGCTGGCTGCAGAACCGGGGAAGGGAGGGGGTTCCGCCCTCGAGAAATCAGTTCCGGGTGAACCGTGTGAATCTGGTCTCTGCTGGCAGGGCCCAGAGAGCTCTGTGGTTGTGGCGCTTGTCTCATAAACACTGGATGATGTCAGGGGGTGAGTGCTCTGAGCTTTCCAGATGCAGCCTCGTGCCCAGCTGGAGGGGTGGGGTTCTGAGCCCACATCTGTAACTCCTTGTTTGGGTTTGTGCCTTAAAGTCAGGGGTCCAGAAACCCCAGAGGTTGGGGCTCAGCAAGAGTGGACACAGCTGTGTTCTTTCTGGGCGGGTGGCTGTACGGGTTCTCAGTCCTGTCTCGCACCCAGAAGCCCTGTGGTGCTGGCAGGGAGCCCTGTCTGTGGCAGCCTGCTGGGGGGTGGAGTTGGGGACGTCCTGTCCTCACCAGCGGCCCTGGTGGCATGCCTTCCTGAGGGAGGAGGAGGTGGGACTGCCCATCTGGCCCCCGCCCACTCCCCCGAGCTTGTTTGTTGGGGAGCCTCCCTGTGGAATAGGTCACGGAAGCGTGGCCCCCCGGGGCTGCTGCAGAGAGCGGAGGTGGACCGCCCTGCAGCTCTGTGAGCTGAGCTCTCCTCCACACCGAAACCCTTTTCTTTTCCCTGCAAAACACCGGGCAGGCCATTGCTCTGAGGTTCACCTTCTAGGCAAGTGTCTGGGTTGCCGAGCTCTTCCTAGAGGTTGGCCGGCCCTTCATGGGAATCAGGAGCATCTCAGATCTGTCCTGAGATGTCAGCTGGATGGCACGTGATGTGTGGGGCATGGAAGGTCACTGCTGCTGTATGGAAATGGTCATGAAGGGGGTGCCCGAGTCCCCTCAAAGGGGGCATCAGAGAAAACCTCAGTGCTGACCCTTCAGGTTGGTTCTCTGGAACTCTGGCTCCCTCGTGAAAACATTCTAACTTCCTAACCCACTCTCATGTTCAGGCTGGAGGGAAGACTGTTTACTTGGCCACCATCAATTTTGAGGCAGTTGAGGGAATCCAGTATGGTGTTTGGGTAACTCCCCCCGCCCCACTTTTGATACTAACAGATTACAGAAATAGAGGAAAATAGAATTTAAAAGTCTCCCATGTGCTTACCCAGACACCGTTGTTTTTCCCCAAGTTCGTGTCTCTATTAAGTGTGTGTGTGTGCAGTTACATTTCCAATATAGCTTTGTTAAAATTATTGAACATTTTATCCTATAGTCATGTCACGTAGACTTCGCCCTATTTGATTAATAACGGTCCGTGTTTCTGATTTCTCTGGTCCCGCTTCATACCGGCTCTTATTTCTCATTTGAAAGATTCTTTGAGTCAAACAAATAGAAGCAAGCCAGAAACTGGTGTTGCTCTCGTTTCCTGCGTCTGTGGTGCCCCTCTGAGAACTGAGGTTTTCCACGTTGTCCTGGACCGCCTGAGGTTGTCCCCAGCGTCGCCTGTGTGTGACTCAGTTTCCCCGCAGCTCCAGGCCCAGAGGGTGTGGGCTGTGTGGCTTTAGTTGGTCCCTGTGTCTGTTCCCTTCCTGTAGTTGCTGACACAGCTGATCTGCCCTAGTTCTGTTCAGTAGAAAGATGGTGTGAGGCACGTGTGTGGCTTTAAGTTTTTTAGTAGCCACATTAAAAAAAAAGCTTTAAGAAAGTGAAATTGGCTTTAATCGTATAGGTCTTAATGCACTGCGTCTCAATCTTGTTTCATCATGCAGTCAGCATAGAGGCCGTGCCCCTTGTTTTCGGGCTGAGTCTCAGTAGAAAGTGTGTGTTTCACACTTTACGGCACATGTCACTGGGAGCTCCCTGCGTCTTGATGCCGGTGTCAGCGTCAAGTGTGAACCATACGTAACAGGACAAACACGGGGTTTAAGTGCCTGCCATTTGCATTACGGTTAGCATTTTATGCCCCGTCCTCCCCAGTTCTCTCTCGTCCTCCTCCTCCTAATATTTCCTTATTTACTTGGCTGTGCTGGGTCTTTGTTCCGGCCGCAGGATCTTTAGCTGTGGTCTGTGAACTTCTGGCTGCAGCGTGTGGGATCTGGTTCCCTATGCAGGGACGGAGCCTCGGCCCCCTGTGTTGGGAACGTGGAGTCTTGACCACTGGACCAGCAGGGAAGTCCCCTTCTTTCCTCCTCTGGTGTGGCACTCTTCCCCAGCGCTTGGGTGCCCCCGCTCCCGGTGGTCCCTGTCTGGCTCTCCGAGCTCCCTCGGGTTGTCCCCCATCCAGAGGCCTGGCTGTCCACAGCAGCCTGGTCCTGGCTGATGCCCCAGGCCCAGCTGCTCTCCCTTTGTGTCATTCCAGTTGGGTCACTGAGGAAACAGGAAGGGCCGGCTTTTGTCTGAAGCATTTTGAAAGGCTTCTGTGTTTTACTTGGAGTTAATGTGCGGGTCCTTTTGTGTAGCGTCAGTCCTTCCGTGACTTCAGCCTCAGTCGCGTCTGACTCTTTGCGCCCCTGTGGACTGTGGCACGCCAGGCCTCCCTGTCCATCACCAGCTCCTGGAGTTTACTCAAACTCACGTCCATCGGTGATGCCATTGAACCATCTCATCCTCTGTCGTCCCCTTCGCCTCCTGCCTTCAATCTTTCCCAGCTTCAGGGTCTTTTCAAATGAGTCCGCTCTTCACATCAGGTGGCCAAAGTATTGGAGTTTCAGCTTCAATATCAGTCCTTCCAATGAATATCCAGGACTGATTTTCTTTAGGATGGACTGGTTGGATCTCCTTGCAGTCCAAGGGACTCTCAAGAGTCTTCTCCAGCACCACAGTTCAAAAGCATCGATTCTTCGGCGCTCAGCTTTCTTTATAGTCCAACTCTCACATCCATACGCCATACGTGACCACTGGGAAAACCATAGTCTTGACTAGACAGACCTTTGTTGGCAAAGTAATGTCTCTGCTTTTTAATATGCTGTCCAGGTTGGTCCTAACTTTGCTTCCAAGGAGTAAGCATCTTAATTTCATGGCTGCAGTCAGCATCGGCAGTGATTTTTCTAATCATTTGTTCCCTGGGTGAAAGTCATGTGTCCTAAAGGCTCTTGAAAGAGGACCCATCATTTGGAATGTTTGCAGCAAGTCCCATTAAACTCATCCTCAGCCATCTCCTGTGGTTGGGTCAGCCCCAGTTTTGAGGCAGCTAAGGGAATCTTGGTCATCAAAGGGGCCTTGCCCCCCATCTTTGTGTCCCAGTGTGAGACCATGTGCAGAATTCCTGGGGGAGAGGAGCTGTCCCACCATTGAGTCTAGCCACCACCACCTCAATTTTTTTTGGGATGTTGCATCGCTTTCCATTGTTGCATACGAGCCGTGAACCTACCCAAGTTTTTGGATCGTAATATTTGGTCTTTATGTAGAACAAATTGTGTAAAACCAGACATGTGTAATTTTGTGTATATTTCTTAATCTGTGTTTTTCATGTTGCTTAAATATTACTATGATTTGTAATCTGTTTCATTCAGCTCACTTTTACTTCACCATTTCTCTATTGTTGGACATCAAAATTGTTTCCTAATTATTTTAATTACTGAAAACCCAAGAGTTTTAAGAAGCAGATTACTTGAACAAGCCGTCAATATTTTTGTAGCCAAAAAGGGTTTCTTAGACTGATCAAACTGGAATGCACGTGCGCCCTTGGGATCTTACTGTCATTGGGTATTATCAATATTTCAATTTAAAAAAATTGATTATAAGTAAAGGTATATCATTTACCTGTTTATTTGGATCTTTTTTTTCTCTCTCCTGGGATGCTGAACACATTCTAACTTTTAAATTATCTATGAAGTTTTTAGTGTTGGAATTGTGATTTTCGTAGTTTTCATGCATTCTTCATGTCATACTATAATTAGCTCACTGATAGCTTGTACCATTAATTAATTTTTTAAAACTTGGGGTTGTCTGTGAACGCAAGGACTTTGATCATTGCTTGAAGTTTTGCAGATTAATTTTTTAATTTAGAGAAAATGACATTGACTTCTCTTTCTTGTTTTGTTTCTTCCCAGATATTCTCTAAGTGGTGGAGGAACTTCATCCCATTGAAATCCCTTTGGCATCTGGAGTTTTGTTTTTCCTTTTATTTTTTTCCTTCTTCACCCTCTTCCTTTTCAAAACTCAATGAGAGCCTTTGCTGACTCCGCTGAAGAGGCGCACCGTCGGGGGGCTGTTCCCGCCACAGGGTCGCCTGTCCAGGGGGCCCCACAGCCCTTCCCTGCTGGCCTGGGGCCTGATGGACTCCGGATGGGGTGGGGGAAGGCCAGCTCCTCCAAGCGATTATTTTATTATTCTCGTTTTTAATTTTAACCATAGTGCACATATCAAGGAAAGTGTCTTTGAAAACAAAAATAAACCCTGAAATGTATATCTGGGATTATGATAAGGC
>SJYC01148601.1:0-25007 GCA_006408675.1 Madoqua kirkii
TTGTAAATAGCGTCATTTTTACGGAAAACCCTCTCGGCGTGCATAGGAATCACTGTGTACACATCGGCCAAGTGCTTCTGTAGATACCGTCAGTGGAGTAAATATTTGACAGGCCATAACTTGAGTCTATTGCCTTGCCTTTATTACATGTAAATTTTGAATTATGTGACCAGTGATTTGGGTTTTGTTTTGTATCTGCAGGGTTTGCCATTAATAATAATTAAATGCCCCTCTTCGGGAACACTCCCTCTGTTTGTACCTCAGCAAATGCAGATTTTTTTTTTTCCTCCTGCGTGCCCTACGACCCCTTCGGTACACTTAAAAGTTGATTTTCCTGTTTTCATTGATGGTACTATTTCTTAGTGTTTTAAATGGAAACATATCGCGCCTCATGAAGCTTTAAGTTATTTCAAGTTTCTCCCCGATGAAGCGTCCTCGTCTCGCTGTGGCTGGAGTCGCGCCCGGCCCGTGTCCCACGCCAGCCGGCCCGTCCTCCCAGTAGGGTTTTCTGTTGCATCTTGTAGTGAAACCTGCATATCATCTTTCGAAACCTCAACATGTCTGAATGCTTTCACGAATAAATTTTATAACAGGATTTTTGCACACTCTCCTTGGAACGTGACTCTTTAAGAGGGGGCAGCGTACCTGCCGTGTGTGGGGTGTGTGTGTATGTATGTGTGTGTGTGTGTGTGCGCGTGCACTGATGAGGCTCCAGGAAGACGTGCCCACATTCGAGCTACGGAAATGTCCAGGTCAGCTCCCTGTGCAACTTTTAAAAACGGTTCTCTGAAGAGATGGGTGACTACTGCTGGTTGGTAAAACTGTTCCGTCTTCTGAGTCGTTTGTTTTTTTTTCCTTAAAGGAGCGGGTGTCTACCAGTTGATCAGCCAGTGGCAGGAGTCTCTGGGATGGGAAGTTGAGTTCTGGCTGTGATTCTTGACCGATCTATGTGTGACATTCTTGTATATTTGTTGATATGAATCATAGTCGACTATTGCTAGAGTAGCAGTTCTTGAGTTGGATCCAAGGCTTTTTGGAAGGAGGGAAGTTACGGGGTAAACTTGAGGACAGGTCAGTTATCTGCAGGCCCAGTGTCCTGGAAGTCACCGGGAGAGGCTTCTGAGGGGTGCTTCTTGTTTGTTTGGTAATAGAACAGAGCTATTTTTTAATACTCTAAAATTGTCATGATTTTTTAATTAAAAGTAGATTTGGGTTGTTGTTGATTTCTGTAAGGGATACATTTTGGTTAGGAGACATAGAACCGAATTGTGACTTCTCATGCAAATATGTTAAACAGGAAGAATTGAGAGGATTTCGTTTTGTGTTTTGGAGAGTGTTATGAGGGGGCTGGCTGTTTCCCTATGTGAGGCATAAGCCACAGGTGAGTTTTGTCCGCGGCTGGAGAAAAGCATCAGAGGACGGAGCCGTGTTCCCCAGGGGTGTGCCGCTCAGCTGGTCTCGAGCGCCCCGTCACAGCAGCTTTCTGACCTCGAATTCAGACCCACATACGGACAGTGGTTTCAAGACCAGATGCTGGTGTGAGATGGTGATGCTGATGGGTGGATGGGACTCTGGGCTTGGCGAGGTGGCGCGACTGGTGAGCAGTCACTGGTGCGCGGGAACGCACATCTCCCAGGGCAAGCGGCTCACTGCTCTGTGATTTGGTTGGAAATATCTTGATGGCCCTCTTGAGGTGGGGAAAGGTGCGCTTTGACCGGCTTTGGAGTCGGTCCACCTATCCCTGTGCGTTCTCCGGCTTGCTTTCTATAGACTGAGCATCTCGCCGAGTCCAGGGGTCTACCGTTGGCCCATGTCAGGTCCTTTGTTAAAAGACAGACCAGGCACCAGAGCTCCAGCAGGACCCCCTGGGCCTGTAAACGGCAGGTGGTGTTCAGCCAGACCTGTGAGTTCAGCACTCGAGGTGCATCGAGCGCCACGCCGGAGTCTCCGGCTAGTGAACCCCAGCAGCCAGTGGCCTGTCTGCCGGCACTGCAGACGGCAGGGTCGCCCACATGGAAGCACAGCTGGCCGGCCGTGGCTGGTGGCTCACACTTTCAAAGTCGTGTCTTCCGCACGGGCTGCACCCCTGCGGTCTGGGGGCCTCGACACCATAACAGCCTTGGGGGTGCCTCGCTGTAATGAAGTGCCGCCCACCTTCCTGATCTGACGGTTTTGTTCTCCGATGGGTCTTTTGAAGCATTTTGTTCGGTTCTTTACGCAGCATTTTGTACCTTTTAGGCGAAACGTGGTCTATTTATAAGCATTTTTATACTTTTCCTTCCTTAAAAAACATGGCTTCTGTGTTTCTGCTATAAAATAATGGCAATAACTGGGGAGTGCTGCTGCAAGGTGTGTTCTTAAGCACAGGGTCTGTATCATGCAAGGGTCAATAAAGTTCACAGAAACAAATTGCTTTTGGAATTGTCTCTGTGTGTAGAGGGAATAGACGATGTTTGTGTTATGGTTCTGCCCCGTGCCCCCCAACCCTGGGTCTGCATGTATGAGGCAGTGGGGGGCCTTGGAGGTAAGTGATGAGGGTGGAGCCCTCAGGACTGAGGTCAGCGCCACAGAGATCCGTCACCCCTTCGGCCACCTGGGGAGACAGTCTCTGAGCCAGGAAGCAGGCCCCCACCAGACACCCAGTCCGCCAGGACCTTGGTCTTGGACTTCCAGCCTCCAAACTGTTAAGACAGATTGGTTTTCCTGCTTGTTTATTAAGAAATGTGTTTTATATGCGACCCTGTCGATGGTATGTTAACAGTTAACAGCACCCTGAATGGGCTGAAGTGGAGGGTGTCCCTGAAACCGTATGTTTCCAGCAGCTTGGGGGTAGACAATCAGCCCCTTGATCTGGACTTGGGTTCTCTTTGACGTCGCAGAGGGACACAGGTAGGTGTGAACAGAGGACGACCTAGGAGACGACTTCTCCCCAAGCCTCGCAGAGGGGTGAGTGACAGGGAGGCTTCTGGAGACGCTCGGGAATGGAATCAAATGGGTACTGTGGCCCCCACCTTGCCCTCAGCCCTAAATCTTCCAGAGCTTCTGACAGGTCTCTTGGAAATACTCTGCTTCCCTAGTTGGGAGAAAGAAGCAGATGAAACTTATCAGATTTCAACTTTTTCCAAATACGCTCTCTTTGTGAGCGGTTGTCTTCAGCTCTCCCCCACCATTCCCCCGTGACCAGCCGCCTCCCCAACCCACCAGCCCAAGGGGTAGTTAAAAGACACAAGACAAGATTGGTTGTTTTGCCTTAAAACTTGAGTGTGCTGGATTGTGGCGTGAGGTATTTTTTAATTCCCTTTTGTTAGTACTTAAAACGATCTGTACAGATTGTAAGGCAAGTGATTCACACATCTCGAGTTCCTCATCCATTTGTGTTTCCACGTATGCCGGTCACAGCCTCCCCAAGTCGGGCTCATCCTGTTGGGGTCTTAGGGGAACCCTCCCTCGCCCCCCTCCCCCCCACAGGGGCTCAACAGTATCAAGGGAATAGCGGCCACCTGATTCCCCATGGAGATAGGCAAACGGATTTTGACTGGCGGCCCCAGCGGTCACTGGAACCCTGTTCCCTGTGTCATCCGACTATCAAGAATGTGCAATGTCCGTCCACTGCCTGTCCCCCAGGCCTGGGGGTGGTGAGTATCAAAAGGAGGAAAGAATGGTTTGTGAAGACAGGCACGAGACTATATATATATATACTACTATTGAGTGTGCAGTTCCAAACCACAGTTGCAGGAGGACACAGGTATGATTGTGGGGAGTATGCACCACGACTCGGAGGCCCCAGCACCCACGCCCCAACACAGCACAGAGGGCCCCGGCCACTGACACACACATTCTCATGCTTGTGAAACAGCGAAACACCACGGCTTACTACCCTCCCCTTGACACAGCACTCGGTACACTTGACAGTCCAGAGAGGAGCTCGCACAGAAAAAAACCCACCACACCTCATAAATAGCCATCACTTCAACAATTTGGTCAACCTACGCCAAGAAGTAGGTCTGGGAACCAGCGTTTCCCTGGAGCCTGAAGCCCCCAGTGGGATACAAGGATGCTGCAAATTGCTCTTTTTATCAAAGAAGTAAAATCCTACTAATTTCCTATCATTATAAAAGTAGAAAGATTGGGGGGGGCCCAAATCTGAAAATGGTCTCATACGCTTATTAAGACTGTGCCACCTGTATTGCAAATACTGGAAAACCCATTTTGTAAAATGCAGCAGCCTAGAAATCAAAAAACCCCCGAGTTTAAAAAAAAAAGCACTTGTCCTGTCTTTTGGTTGAACGGATGTGTTGGTACTGCTTTAAGGTGCAGCCGTGGAGGAAAATGTCATTTGGCACTATCTCCATGACAGTGTTTTAATACTGGCACGGGCTGGAGAGAGCCCACCTCGGGGACGCCGGCCAAGATGCCGCCCGCACCGGAGATGGCGCAGGTGCAGCCCCGTGCAGATGTGAGATTACCAGCTGAAAAGACAAGGTTTAAAAATGGTCCTGTGGGGACAGGTGCGAGTTGCTGCAAAACCATGTTTTTTGTTTTCCAGACAGGTGTTAATTTTACTAGGCTTCATTAATACAGAAGAGAGGAAACGCCTTCCAAGAGTCACTGCGGCTGAAGCATCCACATGTGTGTCCCCACCATCAATACACGTGAGATTCCTTGTGACTCGGGGCGTGGGCACGTGACGCCGAGCTGGTGGCACTTCGGATCACCTCCATCCACCTAGGACAAGAAGGAGAAAGAACTGTCAGGGCCCATGAAAAGGTGCTTGCTTTGTCACAGCTCCTGACCCCGGCAGTCGTCACTCACAGAGCCACACACAGTCTGCTGGATAATCTTATTTTAGCAGAAAAGACCGTAAATGAATTTCTAGCTCCCAGGTAAAACCAAGGCGGGGGGTTAAGGGTTCCTCCTGAGGAGCCTACTTTGAGAACCACCGACTTGGGCAGCTAACCCTGCAGAAGTGCCCGAGCTGGGGCTGCAGTGCCCACTCCTAATCCTCCTCAGGACAATGGGTGTGGCCCCATCCTGCTTCCAGGGAATACCATTTTATACATTCAAGACTTTGCAGTATAACCAGTGGGTAGAGGCAGGGCTGCTGCTGAGCACATCCAAAGCCTCTGGTCTGAAATGTCAGTAGGGCCTGATGGAGAAAACTCGGGGCGGTGGGCCCAGCTTCCTGCCTTTGTGGGCTTAGAGGGCTTAAGAAAAAGAAGTCGCGGAGTCGTGTCCAACTCTGCAACGCCATGGAGTAGCCTACCACGCTCCTCCATCCATGGAATTTTCCAGGTAAGAGTACTGGAGTGGGTAGCCATTCCCTTCTCCAGGATCTTCCCCACCCAGGGATCAAAGCTGGGTCTCTTGGGTTGCAGGCAGATGCTTTACCACCTGAGCCACCAGGGAAGACATTCCCTAATGCCAGGCTCCTACCACTGCCAGGCTACAGTACCCCTGCCCTAGCAGCAACAGTATCTCCGTTTTCCAACCCAGAATCATATCCGAGGACTCTAACCCCCGGGCTCACTTTTTAGGCAGTGTCGCTTAGGGACCACTGCTCTGAGACGTCTCTGGCACCTTCAACCCTGGTTTTAAACCTGTTCTCTTTGAAGCAAGCTAACTTTACTAGGGCTTGTGCATGGATCATAGCTAGCGCAGTGATCAGAAAGCCTCATGGGCTCAGGAGAGAAATACCCTCATAGGGGTGGTTTGGCACTGACAACTGCTTTCCCAGCCTGCCCCACGATGTAAGACCCAGAAGACTCAACTCGTACTTGAATGTGGGCAAATGAGCCAGCCTGGCTCCTTTTGTTCTCTCTCTTGGCTAAAAGGAAGACCACTGCCCCTGGGTCTCTATACTATGGAGCTGGTCTCATTGATCAGGGAGCTCTCACAGGCCCTAGGTTTTTGGTTTTTTTTTTCTCCTTCCTCCTCTGTCTTTTGACCTGAAACTTAGCCTTTGGGCCACTAAAGACTAAGTGGCCCAAAGGACTAAGCTACTTTTGCCATTAACTGAAAAACAAGTTCTAAAAGTGTGCCATGTGTAGTGTGTGAACCAGCGTCCAGGTTAAGGGCTGATATTTCCAGGGAAAGTCACGCTTCCATTATCCCAGGAAAACAGGTGCATCCTTGCATTGGCCAGAGGGAACTCAGAGCTTATGAGATACTTTGACTTTAAAGAAGTGGACGCCCAGGCTGAAGGTAGCTGCTGCTAGGATGGCCTTACACGCTCACTCACTTGGGAGACTGCCCCCGGCTCAGAAGTGTCCTGTCTGTAGGTGCCCGGAACACTTACCTTTCAAACGTGTATTCGCTTTCGGCCCTGAAGTAGTACACGTGGGACTTGAAATGCAGCTTGAACACGTAATCTTTGTGGATGTCCTCGGACTCCGAGGGGATGGTGAGCGAGTAGCCAAGCAGAGGCAGGCTGGCAAGGGGGTGATTGTCCTGGAAAGAGGGTGGGGGTTGTTCTGGAGAGGCAGCCGCAGGCGTGGAGCCTGCCTGCAGCCTCTCACCCTACCATGGTCAGTTTTAGCTGAGAGGTCCTGGCCTGGATGGGTTAGCTGGACCCCAGCGTGTCAGCAACCTGTTAAAGCCATCCCCCCTCCCTTGTCCAACCGGCAGACAGATGGCCCTTTTCAAGGTGGAAGCCTCCACTTGGACCTGAGGGGTCTCTGACGGCTGTGCCCTTGCATGGCCTGGCTGGGCGGCTCAAGTTCTTCATCCTTCCAGAGGAAAGCTGCCTGTCACCCAAGAACAGAGGGTGCTGGGGGAGGGCCCTTCAGCATCCGCCCCAGCCACCTACCTGGTGCGATTTGTAGAAGAAGAGGCAGAAGTTCGTGAAGACCACCCACAGCTTCTGCCACCCGTTGCTGTTTTTGAACTTCCTCAGCAAGTTCCCAGATAGCTGATTCTGCAAGACAGGGAGGCCTGGAAGGGGCACAGGGAGGGGCGCCCCTGCTTTGGGTTCCCAGGTGGGGCCGTGACCCTGAAGAGACTACCAAAGCGACCTTTCTCCCTGGTAGGGGGCGAAACCCTTGGGAGAGGGACGACATGAACCTGGTTTACTTTTCTGTCTGGTTAAATGATGTCCTCCAATATCATCTTGAAGCCCTAACTCTCCCCTCTGGTACCTCCCAGTGGGACCTTCCAGGGAAATAGGGTCATCAGATGTAGAATGAGGAGGATATGGGCCCATATCCACTCCTCATGAGGAGGAGAGGACGTGCTTACGTGCCTACAACCCCCAACACACCAAAGCTGGCCCTCAACCACAGAAGCCCGGGAGGAGAGGAAGCTTCCTGCCACACAGGCTTCAGAGGGAACCTGCGCCCCTAGCCACACTGATGTCCGGATTTCTGACCTCCAGGACAACCTGTTGGCAGTGCTTGTCACAGCATCTCTGAGAAAGGACCCCCTCCCCGTCCATTCTAAGCTCTTGGGAGCCCCACGCCAGACAGCGGCTCCTGACCGCCACCTGGTGGCTGTGGCTGGAATGGAGCTTCCTGTGCAGTGCCTCCTGGCCCAGTCCTCTGCCCTGCACAGCACTGGTGGGACCAGGTATTCCTGAACTCACATCACTGTGCACTCCCAGCCAAGTCCTCCCTCCAGAGCCCCCGTGTCACATCTCAGAGGACCCTAAGAAAGCGCCTGCAAGACTGACAAGCCAGCAGCTCCCTGCCAGGAAGACTCAATGAAAAGAAGTGGACGGTGATGATCACATAGCCTTGTCATCACCACCACTAAATCGTTCACTTCAAAATGGTGAAATGGGCAAACTCACCACACACACACAAAAATATATATATACACATACAATTATACCTGTATACTGTACTCTCTCCCTTGGGGACTTTTCTGTATTTACTCAAACAGGCACTTTTAATTAACACCCCTATGAGAAGAGTTTAAATGGTTGCCCACGTCTGATGGGGAAACGGAGTGGTAGGCCGAGGGAAGGAAGGAAGCAGAGCTGTTGCCCATGGCCAGGGGCACTGCAAACAGTGTGCCATCACCCTTCTGGCTGCCACTTGCCCACTGGCGAGAGTTTCAGCAGGTGAGTGTGGCAACCAAGTGGTGCTTTGATGCATCTGCAACAGCGTTAAGGTCCATACACGTCTCACTGTGAAGGAAGGAGATTAGCACATTTTTCCTTCCTTATGCTGCTTATTTTTTTATACTGAATCCAATAACTTCTTCCAGACAGAGTCCAAAAAAAGCTTTCTCTTGAGTACAGTTGTGTTTGGAACTGCCACCTTAAAACCACTGGCCCAGGGCTCACTTCCATGGGCTGCAGCCCTCAGCAGATTTTTCCTCCGAGGATCACAGAGCAAGTGTTTGGATCTCTAGAGTAACCATTCAAAAATGGAAAACCCCATTCTTCACTGACGGGCTAGAACCAGGCAGGAGGTGGGAAGGACCTGGGCTGTGGTCAGCACGTGCTGACCGCTCTGCCACTCAGCTGACCCTGCGCACACGGGGCTGCACAAGGCTGACCGTCACCCAGAGGGCTGTGTCTGGGCGGTGTGCTGTGTGCCTCCAGGGATTAAAGAGGCGGTTTCTTACCAAATTCTCTACTTCTCTATGGCCCTGACTATACATGAAGATGAGCATAAAGTCAAAGAGGATTTCTCATGCACAGCACGGCCCTTCCCCTTGGCCTCGCCTGGACAGCAGATCTGATCAGTTATCTCTTCAGGGCAGATCACTGGTGGTTCTTCCCTGCTGGAAACATCCCTGTTCCCTGGAGGAAATCTCTGCTTGGCAAGCTCTGCCAACAGATGCCGTGGGAAGTCTGAAGGGAAGGAGGAGGAGGATGGGTATTTTCTTGGGAAGAGAAAGCGCCCCTCTCTGGAGGGGGCTGTGGGGTGGTTCACTGACAGCCCAGCCCATCCAAAGGCCAGGGACGGCAGGCAGTCCCCTGAGGATGTTCTGAGAAGGAAGCATGGGTTTTAAAACATTATCTGTAGCAGGGAAACTCAATAAAAGCACTTGTCTGGAACTGACAGTCACTGCCAGAGAATCATCTCCGACAACCTTTCCATCAAACAGCTTCCCTGGTGGCTCAGACAGTAAAGAATCTGCCTGCAATGCGGCAGATCCCTGGGGTGGGAGAATCCCCTGGAGGAGGGCATGGCAACCCACTCCAGTATTCTTCCTGGAGAATCTCCATGGACAGAGGAGCCTGGAAGGCTACTGTCCACAGGGTTGCAAAGAATCGGACATGATTGAGCAACTAAGCACGTCCATCAAGAAATCTTAGGCACAGTCCCAGTACTGTTGATTCAAAAAGTAAATGAACTGCTGTTCTTGGCTCACCATCTTTTACGTGACATCTTTTGGACCAGGCATACCTGGGGATCCAGAACTTGTCAGGTTTTAGAAAGATCTCCCAGTGCCTCTCCTCCCTAGCACCCCAGGCAGTGGAGTCTGGGGCCAAAGCACAGAATCTGATTCTTCAGCCAAACAGGGGTGCCCACAAAACCAGTAAACAGCCTCCCGCCACCAATGGGCTATGTCTGTAATTTAGCGGTTTTAGGTTAGGGATTATGAATCTGGACTGGGGCATACTTAGAGAATGGGGTTCAGAGAGTTCTGGAAGGCTCCTGGCCCCAGACACGTCAGAGAGCGGGCTTCTCGAAGGTTCTCCCATGACCGACACCTGCCGAGGCCCTGGCTGGCCGCAGCTTTCTGACCACACCACCTCCTTGCACCCGACTCAGGGGTTGTGGGGGGCTCCAGGGTGTGGCTCAGCCCCGACTTCCCGGTGCCGACACACAAAACCACACAGACCATCTCTGCCCTGACTGACTCCACGAGCAAAGAGGTCCAGGGGAGCAAGAGAACACCATCAGCGTGCAGACAGCCTGGGGGTGGACTCAGGCCCAGGCCCAGGCCCGGGTCGCCGGGCCCGCAGCAGCCCGCGCCGCGCGCGCAGAAGCCGCACACGCCCCGCCCCGGCCCTACCTCCACTGCCACGCTGAAGTCCACCATGGACACGCTGGTGTTGCGGTGCCAGCATACGTGCACCATGGTGTTGCCGCGGTGCGGGGCCTGGCGCTCCAGCGAGGTGCGCGACGCACTGAGGTCGTCCTCCGACTCCTGGTCGCCTGCCGCCTCCTCGGGGGACTCTGCCGGGTGGGGGGCGAAAAAGGAGTTGACATCTCTGCCCTCCAAGAAGCGCAGGAGGGCCTTTCCCCACCTGCTGCCGATGCAAAGACAGAGCCTAGGCACCCCCCTGGGCAGGAAGTCACATTATAGCGGCGAGGGCTTGCGATTGGCCAAGGAGCGTCCCACCAGCCCCCCGGCGGGGGAGACGCTCATAGAATTTTCTCCACCCCCCAGATGCTGACAAGCAGGAGGGTTGGCCCAGAAAAGGGCCATATGCTCGCTCATAACTGCTCAGTTACTGGATATTTAGCTTAAAATACAAACGCAGACCGTGGACATGAAGCGCAACGGTAAGCCGATATTCAGTGCCTAGGATGCCCTCCGACAGCCAGAGCGGTCCCTCTGCGTCCTGGCTAACCCCTCCGGGGCCGCGGCCTGTGTGCCCCACACTTACTGTTGTCTGGGGGGCTGCTGGCCAGGAACTCGGGGGCGGGGCCGCTGCTTTTCTCAGCCAAGTCGATGGCCATCTGTATGTCTTCCACCCACTTGTCCATCTCTGGCCGAGAACTGGAGAAGAGATGGACGTTAGACTTTTTTTCTGGCCATGGGGAGATGGGGGCTGAGGGGAAAGAGGGTACCCAGGTCAAAAGTCAGGCTCCCTGAGTTACCTGGCGGCCACCACGATGGACTGGCGCTGGCCCCGCAGAGTCAGGCAGTGGGGGACGCCCCATTCCTCTTCACTTTCCTCCATCTGTAGGGCGAGTGTGGTCATAAGTTACGGTCAAGCAGGGGGTGGGCCACACTCAGTGCGTTTTCCAAATTTCACTGAACTGGCTACAGCCCCGAGGGACCAAGTCAGAAAAATCCCAATGGGAGGGTAAATGCAAGGTGAAAATGCACTATCTTTTTCTCAGCAGAGCCACAGACTTCTCTCTTCCTGACCACTGAGGAGCGTTCGAGGGATAAGCCAGGGAAAGAATCCTGTGGACACTGGCTCCTTGTCTGCCTCGCCCAGCAAGGCTTACAGAATGTGGACACCCGTCTATGAGACATTTTGGGGAGACAGATGGTTTCCTGGTCTTTAATCCCCATGGGCAGTGTGGTCACAGCCTGTCAGGGCCTGGGGGCCAGGCCCCAGGCAGTAAGAGGCATGTCCACTCCATGTGGCCATGGAGTTTGCCAAAGTTTGCCCCTTTACCCGACTCCAGAAGGAACGTGGCGTGCGTCCCACTGCAGGAGTGTCGTCCCGGGGCCCCTCTGGGGCAGCCCAGGCCAGGCCCAGGTTTTTCCCGGAGCCCGTGATGCTCCCACTTCCTTGTCAAGTCCCTCCGTCCCTTCCTTCCTCGTTGCAGTCACTGGCTCCTAGCCCAGAGGACCAGGTCCCCCAGCCCGGGCCCCAGGCGCATACTCACGGTCATGCCGTAGAGCGGGAGCTGCCCGTGGACTTTAAACTGATTCGAGGCCGTCAGCCCCCGGCTCGTGTACAGCAAGACGTCATTGAACTAGAGGAACGAGGAGCAGAGCAGCTGAGACCCCGTTTGAAACCAACAAGGGCAGAAAAGACTGACACATTTTCAGAACTCTGTGAAAACCCGTGGACTTCAACATCTCCAGTCTGAGCAGCTCTTGCTGCCTCCCATGTATGCCCGCTCTGGGGTGGCCGACGCCCAGGCCCATGCACCTTGCTGGTTCCACGGGCCCACGTGTCACCGACTGTGGTGAGGACAGACAGCCCGGCTGTCACCACTTACCAGGAAGAACATGCGCTGCTGGAGCCCCTTCCCGGAGAGTTTGCTGAGGCTGCCCAGGCGGATGAATTCCTGCAGAGAAAACACACCCACGAGTTGGCTCAGAGCCTGCAGACCCGTGTCCGTGCAGATTCAACAGCCACATGAGATGCTTCCACCCACCGCGGTCCCTTTCACACCAAAAATTGTAGCGATCACAGCCCCTGTTTACTGAATGCCCAGCTGTGCTGCCTCTCAGCGCCTCCCCTTCCCAGCAACTTGCAAGGCTGAGGCTAACTTCAGCTCCAGTACCAGACAGGAAGCCGGCGGTCAGAGGTCTACGGGCAGCTCATACGGGAACCTGTCACCATGCACTTCACCCCCAGGCCCTGCGGGCTTCTGCGAGGAGGTGACCGAGGACCCGAGAGGGATGCAGCGAGGCAATAGGGGACCAAGGATGAGAGATGTGCCATAGAGAACTATGAGTAGAGGGTTCATCTTCACGATTTAAATGCTGGTTATCAAAAACTAGTAACTGTGTTCTAGAATTAAAGAGCCACAAGCAAGGAAGAACAAAGATCCTGCAAGCTGCAACTAAGACTTGGCTTGACTAAATCAGTAAAAATTAAAAAATATTAAAAACAAAATTTTTATTTATTTTAAAAATAAATTTATTTTAATTGGAGGTTACTTTACATTATTGTAAAAAACAAAATAAAAAATTTAAAAGTATTAAAAACACCCCCCCGCCCCAAGCTACTATGAAATAGGAGAAAAAGAAAAGGCCCTTAAAATCCTTAAGCTCAATCGGCTTCCTTCTGGAATGAAAGTCACAATGTCCAGGCCTCTGAGTTTTAACCAAATGAACCCCCACTGTGCTCCTGGAAGGACTCTGGGCACACAATGCCTAGGACAGAAAACACACCCCGGGCCCTGACTCAGGCCAGACTGTGCTGGGGTCCTTTGCCTCGGAAGAACTCCTGCTTCCAGGATGTGACACCCCCATCTCAGCCTGACCCCAGCAAGAGGGTGGCAGGATTATGCCCGAAAGCACAGGAATAGGAATCAGACTGCAGGAGTAGACTGTTAGGAATTAGACTGCAGGGAGCGTGAACATCAGATGAGATGTGTATAAGAGACAGGTTCTGGAAGGCTCCTGGCCCCAGACACGTCAGAGAGCGGGCTTCTCGAAGGTTCTCCCATGACCGACACCTGCCGAGGCCCTGGCTGGCCGCAGCTTTCTGACCACACCACCTCCTTGCACCCGACTCAGGGGTTGTGGGGGGCGCCAGGGTGTGGCTCAGCCCCGACTTCCCGGTGCCGACACACAAAACCACACAGACCATCTCTGCCCTGACTGACTCCACGAGCAAAGAGGTCCAGGGGAGCAAGAGAACACCATCAGCGTGCAGACAGCCTGGGAGACTGTGCTGGGGTCCTTTGCCTCGGAAGAACTCCTGCTTCCAGGATGTGACACCCCCATCTCAGCCTGACCCCAGCAAGAGGGTGGCAGGATTATGCCCGAAAGCACAGGAATAGGAATCAGACTGCAGGAGTAGACTGTTAGGAATTAGACTGCAGGGAGCGTGAACATCAGATGCTCACTTATAAATCTCAATTTTTCAAATTCCACATGTAGACAAACCTGGAGCCATCTTTCTACTCATTAGGTTATTTCGATAATTTTAAAAAGATGAATCAACTAGCCTCGGTGTGTGGAACAGCCCACCTTAGAACGTGGCCCTCTGAGGGCCTCGGATTCCTCTTTCCTATCTCTGTCAGGCTTCACTTGAAACACTGAGGGGTCATGAAGCTGGTTGATCCATAGAAGAACATACAGATAAGGCCGGTCCTGCAGTGTGTACCCAGCACCCCAGTTCTGACTTCAGCTTCATCAATAGTGATTTATTAGCACACAGTATGTTCCTGACATGTGCTGGCTGCTTATATTAGTTTCATGCACAAGTCTGTAAATTCGTCCCCATTTTTCAGATAAGGAAACTGAGGAGCAAAATGAGTAAGGAACTTGCCCACACCTGGTCAGTGGGTGAATAGAGCCCGCATCTGGTGAAACAAGTCTGTGTCCTATACAATGCTGTAGTGTGAAAGGGAACACGAGAGTCGCTTAGTTGTGTCCGACTCTTTGTGACCCCAGGATCCATGCAGCCCATGGAATTCTCCAGGCCAAAGTACTGGAGTGGGTAGCCTTTCCCTTCCCCAGGGGATCTGCCCAACCCAGGGATCAAATCCAGGTCTCCAGCACTGTGGGCGATTCTTTACCAGCTGAGCCCCCTGGAAGCCGGCTGTGCTGTGTACATTATACAGAGTGTAGTCTCTTCAAATGAGTGTAGGTGGGAGAAGAGGAAGGTAACGTATTTACTATGTTTGTTTTGCAGATTAAGTCTCATTTGATCCATATAACCTTGGACCTTTGCATAGGAATCAAATGTTTTTCTATCATAGGCATGATCCTATGCTCGTTTTAGAAATCAATCCAGCTGTTGGTTTGTGGCCAATTACCTGTGTCCAGTATTTCTAGGTTACCTTGATGAATTTCTACACTCAAGGTGCTAACTGGTTGGCCCTGAGGAAATTTACTTTAAAGGGAAAATGATAAGTGATGTTCAGTCAGTCACGATTGATATTCCTCTCAGCTGGCCAATTAATTAATACCTGCTCTGACCCTGGCCGTAGGGTTAATTGTTCTTTTGGGCTCGCTCAGACTCAATCGAGTGATGAGCTATGTCTCAATCAAAAACTGAATCTCTCGTCTACCAAAAGGAAAACTCCTGCAACTGTGGGCTGGATCCATATGATTAACACCAGGCTGTGGTCATTTGGAGAAAGAAACGGCGCCCTGCTCCAGTATTCTTGCCTGGAGAATCCCATGCAGAGGAGCCTGGTAGGCTACAGTCCACAGGGTCACAGAGAGTCATCGGGCTGAGTGACTAGTACACACACAACCTATGGCAGAGAAAGTATGGTCCCCAGGTTACAGAATGAAAGGAACATTCCAGTAGGTGAGACAGTCCAGTTCTGGTGGAGCCAGAAACTGAACCCAGGGCCACCTACCCCACTGCTCTTTTCACAGCACCATGGAAACTATTTCTCAAAATAAGAAGTTCCTTACAGATGCTCTGTTTGCCATGTAGCATATAATATGTTAAGTATTCTAGAACATCCGAAGTTAAGAGAAAATTATACCGATTCTGTGAGGCTTTAAAGGCTTCTGCATGGATGGGTGAACACGGGTTGTGATGTGCTGAGTCCTGGCAGAATTTTCTCACCAGTAGAGCTGAAGTTAAGTCCCAGCTTTAATTTCCAGCCGACAGTTACCACATAACTCTTCTGACAACATTTTATAGCTGATACTCTGCTCAGCTTTGTAATTAGGCTTCCCAACAGAAAGACCCAATACCCAAAAGGATGAGGGATATTTGTCTGAAGTTTAAGGCAGGTATGACAGATCAGAGAAGCTACAATAAAATGCCCTTCTGAATCTGGGATAGATGTAGTTTGAGACAGGAGAGATGGTAGAGAAAGCTCCCATATAGAGATCTGATGAGATGGAGCAAGTATTTTTAATCCTGGTCAGTGATTGTTTCCTAGGAAGCGAGCTGGAAAAAGGCAGGCTACCCTGTATGTTTAAAATGCCCACTGGCCTGGAGGGAGCATGTTTGATATTGCGGTCCTTTACTTTGAACGACCTACCTGTCGTGCATGGAGAAAGTGGAAGTGGTAAAGTCACTCAGTTGTGTCTGACTCCTTGTGACTCCATGGACAGTATCCTCCGTCCACGAAGTTCTCCAAGAATACTGGAGTGGGTTGTCATTCCCTTCTCCAGGGGATCCTCCTGATCTAGGGATTGAACCTGGATCTCCTGTATTGCAGGTGGATTCTTTACTGTCTGAGCCACCAGGGAAGCCCCAGGGGGAAGTAAAGGTTAAATAGCAAAAGTGAAATGTGTCTCTCTCCCAGAGCTGTGTTCTGGCTACAGTTTTAATTTCTAACCTTCCCACTTTATGGGAATTCAGAGCACACTTTGGTACACTAACTTCTCTACTTTCTATTGCCCCTTCCCCCAATTATTATTATTATTTTTTTGGCCACACCACAAGGCATGTGGGATCCCTCCCCAACCAGGGATGAAGCCTGTGTGGAAGCATGGTGTCTGAACTAACCCCTGGACCACCAGGGAAATCCTTTACCCAGTTCTTAAAAATTTTTGTTTCCTTTTCTTCCATCTTCATTTACCTAATTTTTTTTTTTAAACAAGCAATCTCAAAGCCTCTCAGAATATGGTGGGGAAAAGTATATAAGCATATCAACCAATAAGGAGAAAAAGCAGAATATGAGGTCGAAGGATTCATTTATCTTCTTCTGACCCAAAACTTCTGAATTGCCACTGTAATATTCAAGGCATTTTCCCAGTTGTCTCCTGTCTGAGGAAGAAAGCCAATTCAGAAGGAGCGTATTTTAATTTTGGGGTGTCCATATTCAAAAGGCTCCAATGTAAGTCACTGCAAGTCTTTCTTGGGGTTTGCCAGGTGGCGCTAGCGGTAGAGAATCTGGCTGACAGTGCAGGAGGCATAAGGGACCCGGGTTTGTCCCTGGGTTGGGAAGATCCCCTGGAAGAGGATGTAGCACCCACTCCAGTATTCTTGCCTGGAGAGTCCCAGGGACAGAGGAGCCTGGCAGGCTGTAGTCCATGGGGTTGCAAAGAGTCAGACATGACTGAGCGACTGAACTGAACTGAACTGAAAGTGACTTAGCACACACAAGTCTTTCTGGCTCCGCATACAGAGAGAACTTACCCTTCCTGGGATCACAAGATTGTCAACGCCAATCAAATCTTTCTTGAGTTCATGCAGCTTCTGGAAATTCTCCATCTTGATCATCGTACCGTGAAGCTGGGCCACCATTTCCGTGATCTCTGCCAAAGCCGCTGGGGAGGGAAACAGACACAAAAACTGCAGCAGCCATAGCAGACGAGGATCATTTCCCCTTACAGCCTGAAGCTTAATTCTCCAGGGTAATATCCTCTGGTAGCTGAACCATGTTAGAAGCCTTCCTTCTAGGGACGACACCACTATTTCTGAGTGATAATAAAAACTGCGTGATTTACTTTCTGTATCAATTTGCTTCAGTTTCCTGCAAACCATCTTGAAAATATCAGTGCCCCCTTCAGAGCTCAGTGGTGGACAGCTGTGCTTCAGTTAGAATTACTTGTTGGCATAAAGGGGCAGCAGCAAGGGGTTAAGAGTGCCTGGAATTTTGCCCCCAGGGCAGAGATTTTTTCCTCCCCTCCCTGTTAGCTGGAAAGGGCAGAGCAAGGAAAGAGGCCACAGAAAAATCTCGGGTGAAGGAGAGAGCTTTCTGGCAGAGGGTCCAGCTGACAGTGTAACACTTTTGGGCAACGAACATTCCAGCCTGTCCTGGTTTTCCCTTCTGCACCCATTTATAGTGTTTACCACCGTGGCTGCCAAGAAAAACTGCAACTAAGTTTTCCAATATTGGGCGCATCGCCCCTACACTGATGGGCGCTAAGGCTTGAGGCCTCGAGGGTCAGGCACAGACTTGAGTCTTAGAGGAGGAGGAGGATTCTGCCAAGGAAAGGACCAGGAGGTGGGGGTGGGGAGTCCAAGCGGAAGGAACAGAATATGCCAAGGCGTGAGGTTGCATGGTTTGCTTTAAAGACTGCTGTCTAAAGCAAGTCAAAACCACGTCTCGGCCTGTTTCTGTTGCATGAATTACCAGTGTCTTCACTGGTGGTGGTATTGGTGGTTTAGTCACTAGGTCGTGTCTGACTCTTGCAACCCCACGGACTGTAGCCCGCCAGGCTCCTGTCCATGGGATTCTCCAGGCCAAGAATACTGGAGTGGGTTGCCATTTCCTTCTCCGGGGGATCTTCCTGACCCAGGGACTGAACCCAGGTCTCCTGCACTGCAGGCAGATTCTTTACCAACTGAGCTACCAGGGAACAATGTCTTCATGACTCTAGGAAATCTTCCCTTGGGTTGCCTTTCTAAAAACTAAGATTAAATTTACATACTTTAGGCAAGAGACACATATCGTGACATACTGACGGGTGTGCAAAGTCTCGTCATCTGTCAAGAACCACCTGGAGAGAGTGCATTGTGTACAGACGAGTGCAGAGTGTCCTGGCACTGAGGGGCTACAGGTTCAGGCCAGGGAGCGCAGATGGTAACAGACCACAAACAACACAAGAAGAAGATGTAAGTTCACAAAGACGATGCGTGGCACAGTGGGGAAAGCATGGTCTAGAGCGGCAATTCCCATCTTTGGCCAGCTGAGCAAGGCTCACAGATCCTTTAGCCCCTCTGAAGCCCATTTTCTTATCTATAGAAGAGGATAACAACCCTTCTCTCATGGGGTTGTTAAAGAAGTAAAGGTGTTAATGTGAGAAAGATGCCTGGCAGAGTCCCTGGCCCAGGTGCTGAGCGAGGGACAGTGAGTAATATCATCATCATTAGCTGGTAGGGAAGGGTGGTCAAGAATGTGGGTTCTGGGTTTAGGTTACCAGCTGTTTACTTTGCAGCTGTGTGACTCTGGGAAGGTTCCTTAACCTCTCTGGTCTCAGTGTTCCCCATATGTAAAATGAGCTCACCATTATCTTGTAGGCATTTCTCGAAGACTGAGAGCTGATACACCTGAAATGCTCAGTGCGGTGACCTCACGAACACCCCGCGGCAATGAGCAGTAGTGTTTATTACCAGCCATTTCCAGTGGCCCATCCAAGGGGAAAGTGATGAGCTTCTATCATGTAGGTGAATGGGAGCTTTTTGGAAGGGATAGACTCTAAGAGGAGCTTCTCCAGCGTTCTTTGCACTAACCACCCAGGATAGAGGAGAAAATGCAGGCAAGAGGATGGAGAAGAAAAGGGAATCATTACTGCCTTCCTGACAGACAGACCAAGAGGGACAGAAAATACCAATCCAGGTCCTAGAAAGTGAGTCTGCGCGGTGTGGGACACAACCCCAGAGACCTCCTCCCCCACCCACACCCACACCCACTCACCTCGGCAGTCCCTGAAGTCGCTGTGGCTGGGCGGGTAGTGTTTGCACAATCGCTCCAGGACCTGCTTATAGTGCATGAGCCGGTGCAGCGGGCGCAGGAGGAAGGTGTTGAGTGGCAGGTAGCACACTTTCTGCAGCTCGAAGTCTCGGCACAAGCTCTCCAGCCGCCGGGAGCCCCGGATGCCGGTCTCCAGCGCCTCCAGCGCCTCGCTGTGCTTCCACAAGTGAGCAGCCAGTTGCTGGTGGGAAAGACATGGGAGGGGGCGGGGCCCGGGAGAGGAGCGGAGTCTGGCTCAGCCACGTGGGCCACCCAGTCCGACTCTCCCACGGCATCACCTTTGCTTTCATTACGTCATCCCACTTGCTTAATCTCATGCTTTTACTATTTCACTATTTAAGTTCTCAAGATGAAATGAAAAAGCTCTATAAAAGCACAGACCAGTTTAAAATACGCAGGGATCATAACATATTTGAGATGTATATGGAACACTAGAGATGTAAGTGTCCTTTTAAAACAAGACTGGTGAAACTCAGGGGAAATAAATGAATGGGAGTGCCTGAGAGCCGATTCCCGTATCTCTCCCTCTGTAAAATCCCCCTGTAGTGTCCCCGCACCTACTGCAAAGGTCCAGAACAAAGTCTGCTCTACCATCCTTAATGACTGTTGCTGAATATCGTTTTCCTTTAATGGGCAGTGGTGGAGACAGCTGCAGGGTAAGAAGTCTGACGGAGCATTCCAGAAGGGATTAATTCCTAATGGCACCTTGTCTTCCCCCTCATTCCCAGAAGCTGGCTCATTATCTGTGTGCTGATTCCCAGAACATCTGGATTCCCAATCCTGGCATCTCCATCCCCACAGCCCACAAAGAGCTGAAAATCCAGGAGGCCAGACATCAACCCCCCCATACCATCCTCTCACCCAGGATAGGTGCTGCCACCTGTTACTCAAGACAGAAAAACCAGGAGAAGATTCCAGATGCCCTCAGGTTTTGAGTCCTTTGCCAAAACCTACCAATTCTACCTCCTGCAAACAGCAAGCCTGTTCCTGGCTTCGCCCGGTGGTCACCGCCCTTGTTCTGGCCACTGCCAGAGTGTCTCCATTGGGGTCTCTGCCTCACTTCTGCCCCCTGACTTTTGAGTGGCTCCAAAAGGAGCGTCCACCAATGCAATCGGGGACTTCACCTCCTGCTTGGGATATCCCAAGAACTCCCACCATCTCAAGACAACCTCTAGAGTCTTCAGTAGGGCACATGGGGCCCTGATCAGTGATTTCTCCTGCCCCTCCATTGTGGCTTCTTGCTACTCACTCCAGGCACCTACCGAATAACCTGCCCTTGAATGTGCCAGGCTCTGGCACCCAGAGCCATGGCACAGGGCACTCTGCTCCTTCACGCTCAGCTCTGAGTCTTTCCCTGCTCTCCAGGCCGAGTTAGTGACTCCTCCTCCTCCTGAACTTCCTGTCCCCCGTAGCCATTATCACGTGGTCTCCAAGTTGAGTTTATTTGGTGATTTTAAAAATATAAATATATAGATTCATGTGTGCTGTGCTGAGCTGCTTCAGTCGTGTTTGACTCTTTGCGATCCCATGGACTGGAGCCCACCAGGCTCCTCCACCCATGGGATTCTCCAGGCAAGAATACTACAGTGAGTTGCCATTTCCTCCTCCAGGGGATCTTCCCAACCCAGGGATCAAACGTGCATCTCCTGCATTGCAGGTGGATTCTTCACCGCTGAGCCACCAGGGAAGCCCCATATAGATTCACAGGAAGTTGCAAAGGCAAGTGCGGGGGTTCTTACGCATCCTTCCCTCGGCCTCCCCTCCTGCTCACATCTTGTCTAACTACAGCATGGAGCCCAACCGGGATGCTGACACTGGGACAGTCCAGCGTTCATTCAGCCAGTTACACACACCCCCAACTTGTGTGTGTGTATGTCAGTGTGTGCATACTGTCAGTGTGTGTGCACGGGTGTGTGTGCATGTAGCTCTATGCAGTGTCTGCACACGTGTGATCCCTTTTTTTGGAGTGTCCATCCTGTCACTGTGTACACACAGCCGGCACCGCCAGGAGGCCTGCTGCCTGCCTGCAGTAATGAGCAGAGGAACCACTGCAGGCATCCCGCTCAGGCAGGGGTCTTGCAAGGCCCTGAGCGCCTGGAGAGGTGGGTGCAAGGTCCTTGGAGCACAGGGTAGAATAGGGATCTGGCAAAACCGTCCAGGGAAGGCTTTTAAGAGTTTGGACTGTATTCTCTAAACCACAGAGAAACAAGGCGGGTTTGGAGCCTCATCAGGGTGGCCCTGATGTAAACGGTGGCTGGAGAGGATAAGAGGTAGCCGGGGAGTCACAGGGAGAAAGGAGAGCCATAGAGAGAAGCACTAGGAAATGAACAAGGAGAGGGGGCAGGAGGTGCCCAGGCCTGGGGGGGAAGGTCACAGCCTAGACGACAGGGGAAGGGTCAAGGTGCAAGGCGAGGGCCTCCTCTGTGTGTGTGGCTGATGCTGCCAGGAAAACATTTCAGCCCAGGTGAGAGATCACCACCTGGGCGCCTGACTTTTACGTGAGACTGGAGCCCTGGCTGGCTGGCTCATCCTGTCTGGAGGGTCTGGGGACAAAAGCCAGTGATGTCCCCAGCCCTGCTGAACATCTGCCGTGTGCGGGTGGATGCCCGGGTAGGGGGATGGGCAGGAAAGACTGCAAGCTGGAGCCTGTGTGAAGCACTGCGGACAGAAGCGCCAACATTGGTGCTTCTCTGGAACCTTCGGCTGCTCCCCTCCACGCTTTATAAAAACTCCCCATAACTGACAATAACAGCCCCAATAAAAAATAAAAATAAAAGAAAAACCAATTTCTCTAAAACGCTGCCAGAGTCTAAGCCTCCCATCTATTTTTATTTTGTTTGCACAGAGTTCTGCGCCATAAATGCTTGTGGCGTTGGCACAGTAATTAAAATGCCAGCATGGCCAAGGAAGCCGACTAAATGCAAACATGCCAGCTCACCAGACGGAGGGGGAAGAATTGCCCTGGGTGGAAATCAGGTCTATTTTTAGGAGGTTTTAGGTGCTAGGTGACTGGAGAGGAGCGTGGATGTCTAGTCTAAGCAAGGGCACCCTTCTGTGGGAGGGTCGCAAGGGGAGATGGTAAACAGGGAGAACTCCGGGGCTATCCCAAGAGGGTGGGACACTTTCAAACTTCAACAATAACTGTAACTCTACAACTGCTTTAGACATTGTCTGCTCTCAGCTAGTATGGATGGATGGTATATATAGACAGACAGAAGAATGGTTGGATGGACTGAAATCGTGATGGGACAAGCAACCTGCCTTCTTCAGGGGGTAAAGAATTCGCCTGCAATGCACGAGACACAGGTTTGATCCCTCGGTTGGGAAGAACCCTTGGAGAAGGAAATGGCAACCCATTCCAGTATTCTTGCCTGGGAAATCCCACGGACAGAGGTTGCAGAGTCAGATATGAATTAGAGATTAAACAACAAGCTTAGTTATTAGCTAAGGTTGTTAGATAGGCTTCGGAGGCTGAGCTACAGGAAGATCGCTTTAAAATGTTAACTACAAATGTATTCAGGCTTCCCTGCCTGCTCAGACAGTAAAGAAGCCCCCTGTAACGCAGGACACCCAGGTTTGACCCCTGGGTTGGGAAGATCCCCTGGAGAAGGGAATGAATGTTGCTGTTCAGTCCCTCAGTCGTGCCTGACCCACGGATGCAGTCTCTGTGACCCCATGGACTGCCGCACGCCAGGCTTCCCTGTCCTTCACCATCTCCTGGAGTTTGCTCAAACTCATGTCCATTGAGTTGGTGATGCCATTCAACCATCTAATCCTCTGTCTCCCCCTTCTCCTCTTGCCCTCAATCTTTCCCAGCATCACAGTCTTTCCCAGTGAGTCAGCTCTTCGCCTCAAGTAGTCAACTTCAGCATCAGTCCTTCCAATGCATATTCAGGGCTGATTTGGCTACCTACCCCAGTATTCTTGCCTGGGGAATTCCATGGACAGAGGAGCCTGGCGGGCTACAGTCCATGGGGTTGCAGAGTCAGTCAGACACAACTGAGTGACTAACACACACAGATGCATTCATATTTGAAAGATAAGCTGTGTGAGTTAGAACATTCCATTTTTAAAGGAATTACTAATGGATTCGAACGAAAGGCAAAAACGAAATTTCAGACCTAAGAAGTGGGAAGATTTCAAACAAGAGGCAGACTACTGGTTCCCTCTGTCCCGACATTTTGGGAGACTTTCGTCCTTTGGTGTCAGTTAGATATCACTTAACGGTCAAAAATACATTTACCTTATAAACTGACTGAAAGTCACAGAATTGCCTGGAATTCCTACATAGCTCTGAATCCAATGTTTCTGTCGAAGAAGCCAAAACAACTGACTACCAGTGAAATGCTCAGTCAACCAATGTTTTGTCTACACAGCTTTTTCAGATGACTCAGAGAGAATACCTGTTGTTTTGGTTATAACACAGAGTGTTGGAAAAGTATTGAACTGGATTTTCTTCTATGCCATCAAATAAAATTATCCAGGGGAGGCAGGAGTTCCTCCAAGGCTGTGCTCTATGCAGATGCGAATCCCAGGTGGGGATCACAGTCCGAGATTTCTTCCCAGGGGAGCCCTGCCCCCACCTCCCCTTCCCCACCAGCAGCTTACCTTCATCCCCTGAATGTTCTTCAGCATCACGTCTCCAATTCTTTGGTAATCTCCTCTGATGTGGGCATTCGAGCGGCCTTCCCTGGGAGCAAAGGGTTGGAAACCGAAGCGTTAGCAGTGCAAACATGACCGATCAACGTGCCAGCCCCAGATGACAAACCGTCAACCTTCACGACTTCCGGTCCGCTAACCTATCTGTACGTTCCTTTCTCTGCGTGTCACAGGACATCAGCGCTAGGAGGAGATTTCAAAATGACCCCAGTCCTTCTGCAGACAAAGAAGTCCACTTGTGCTCTGAAAGTGGCAGGGAAGAGCCACACCCTGTTCACTTTAATTTGATCTCATCTTACATTTCTTTTTCCATCCACACTTGGGTGATTTTCTCAGCGTTAGAACAACGAGGAGATGACTTGCAAGAACAAGCTCATGAAACTGCTTCTTTCTCACAGACAGGGACTAACAGACACTTGTAAGAAGCCAGGCTGAGCCTCAAAAATCAAGGTTTCTGCTCCCAAGAGTCCTTATTGAAGCAGACAAAGGGCTGTGTGAAAAGCCCTTGGCAAGAGAAAACTATAAATGAGGAGACCCCCCTTACAGAGGTGGGTATGTGAAGAACGACCCAGAAGAGGGCAGGATGGGGTCCCAGGTATTGAGATGGGTCAGGGGTCCCCCGGACATGCTGGGGGGCAGAAAACAAAGACATGGGTGTTTTGAATGGAGCATCTGGGTATATATTAATTTCTCTTTGGCTCTAGGCTGTATCCAATATTGATAATCTAGGGGCTTATGCAGCAGTGAGTAAAGGAATATCATTAATAATAACAGCAGCTTCAGTTACTGAGCACTGACCACACAGAGCTGAGCATATTACAGGTACTGACTAGTCACTGAATCCTCTCGGCAGCCTTGTGACCAGGTACCACCATCACCCCCTTTAAACAGCTAAATACTGAGGCACAAAGAAATGAAGCACCATGTCTAATGTCAGAGATCACAAGGCTGGAGTTTGGACCCAAGCCCAGGAACCCAGCCTATACACTTCTAGCTACCATACCTGTGCATATCTGCCAATTAACCCGCTGAATCTCCCAGAGAAAATTAAAACATGATTTTTCAACAATGAACTTGGCTAATATCTTCATCTGTTCAGGACTGCCAGAAGCCAATTTAAGGAAAAGGGACAGACTTAAAATGAAAAAAAGGTAAAAATCTGGGCAGGGAGGTGAGACATGCTCAGGGTAAATATCTGCAACCTCGAGTGTGGAGGACAGTAACTTACACCCACAGGCGCTGCTGCCTAAGCCTCCAGCACAGGGAGGGATGACTCCCCTCCTCTTGGCATTCAGAGCCTTCCAGAACTGCCGGCTCAACCTCTCACACAGCAAGGCTCTCAGGATGGGGAGAGGGGGCAGGGAGGAAGGGACTGAATGAGGCTTTCCAGGTGGTGCTAGCGGTAAAGAATGCACC